>JARVZY010007518.1:0-22946 GCA_030686995.1 Artemisia argyi | reverse complement strand
ATCCGTGAAATGTTGATTTGATCTGTGTTTTTGTGCTCATCTCAGTTGAATATCTCATAGTATAATTGTACTTGGTTGTGTAGTGGTTTATTTAGACCAGTTGCTTCATTATTCATTAGATTCAGTAGCATATAGGGGTGTTTGGATTAAGCTGCATTAGGCAGTTTAGTGGTTCAATTGTGGTATCTAGTACATAAGTAGTTCTTATAAGTCATCTACTGATTACTTAGTGCATCATTTAGGTAGTTATAATACTTTAAAGTCAAAATAGCCTTTAGTCATTCTTAACAGATAGTAATAAGTAGATATAGGTTGCTTAATCTTTAGTATAATTACATAAGTAGTTTAGATAGCTTATTTTAGATTCATATTAGCTTACTACAACTTTAGTAATCATTTAGAACAAATTTAAATTCATTTTAGTCAACAAAGTTTGCATTACAAAAAGTCAAAAATAATAATAATAATAATAATAATAATAATAATAATAATAATAATAATAATAATAATAATAATAATAATAATAATAATAATAATAATAAAAATAATAATCTGTTTTCTCATTTTTACTTGCATTTTTAATTTCCTCAAATCTTCATGAAAAGCTTTCATCTCATAGCATCTTAAAGTGTTTCAGCTTGTGATAACAGAAATATTTTTGCTTTAATTTTAAGATTTTTCTATAAGCACTTGTTGAGTGCCTAAAAGTACTTGTTTAAGCATAAACTCCCCTGCACCAGGGGAGTCCTTTTTGAACCTGTCAAAATTCATAAGCCCTTATCTGTTTCAATAGTTGAGCTTAGGCTGTGTAATTTAGGGCAAAAAGAAGCCAAGTATATCATCTTTTAGAATAAGTGCTTATTAGGTTCTTGTGAGCTTATTCTCAGTGCTTATTTCAACCCTCATTTGCTCCCTTTAAGCCTGCACAAACTAAGAAATTCTAGGATTTCTTATTGCTTTATTGTTTTGTGATTCTGCTTATTTCCTGGCTCATTTTAGTTCGTTAGGTTACAGTTTAGTTGCTTTTAGCTTATTTCATAATTTGGTAGCTTAAAGTGCTTACTTCTAATTCAAATTGCTTCTTTGAAACTGCTTATTGGTCTATAGTTGTCTTTCTGTGCTTCAATTGGTTTAATATCAGTACATTTGCGCTTATTTGAGTTAAATACACCTTTGGTATAAGTTTCACTCACTTTGGACAGAAGTGCATATCAATAAGCACTTTTCATAAGCTGTTTTTAAGCCATTAAACACTTCCTTAGCTTATTTTTCACTTTTCAAATTTTCCTAGGCTTTAGATATTATTTTAGAATTTCCACAAAAATTTCATAATTTTATGAGTTGTTTTGCTATTTTTCTTATTTTATTTTAATTATTAATCAATTTTTAAATACTTTTATTAAAGAAAAAAAAATCAGAAAAAACCTAAAAAAATTCCAAAAATATTTTATAAAATAGTTTTTAGTTATTTTAGATTTTTCAAAATTAATTTTGTATTTTTCTCACTTAAATTCACTTTTATTTGCATTTTTATTACTTTCTAATTAGTTAAAATAGTTTTTAATTCATAATAATTAAATAGAAAGTCAAAAAATATTTTACTTTTTCCCAAAATTTTCTATTATTATATTTATCTTAGGAAAATTATTTTCATACCCGTAGGATTAGCCTAGCTTTAAATTCACTTTTTAATTCGCACGTTTACGTTTTATTTACGTTTAAGTTTACGGTTTTAATTCTACGTTACATTTTAGGTTTGGTAATTTGATATACTTGCTTAATTGGTAAATTGTGCTTCATTTTCATATTCATTAGTGTAATTCTCATTCGAATCACTTTTTTCTCACTTTCACTACACTTTTCACGAACCGGGAATTTCAAATTCCATTCACACCTTCACACGGATTGCGATCACGGGATTTGTATTTCCTTCAAATCCTTTGGAGAAATATAAATAGTATACTATATAAACTATATTTGAGCAATCAAATTTTGACACCGCTGCCGGGGAAGGTTGAAGTGAATTTTTTATTTTCGTTTTCGAATCGTGTTTTGAAAACCTTCCTCTTTCATGTATATATTTTCTATAAAAATATAAAAAGTAAAAAATCAAAAACACTTTTATTAAAGTGTTTTCAAAAATCCAAACATAAAATCAACATCCTCACTCTCGAAAGAGTGTTGTAAACTATTCCGAAAAAACAACAAAAGAAACCGAGAAATTATACGTATTCGGATTACTTTATTACTACAGCCAACTAAACGGGGAATACGGAGGTCTTGACATTAAATTGCAGACCGAAAAGAGATCCATTCTTCTCTCCCGATCTGCTACGCGTAGTATTAGAGGAAACGGTTACGAATAACGTAACGGTTACAAAAAGAGAATAAAAGTTTTGAGTTTTGTTTTTCAATATTTGAAAAAGCCAAAAATACTTCCCAACCAAAAATACAAAAAGATTTTCCTTTTCAATTTTGATTTTCTTTTTATTTTTCAATTTTTGTTTTTTGTGGTGTATGAACACCCGCTCATCTTCTAAATGTCTTATTTCTCCACTTTCAAATCTCGAAAGTTTATTTCGACACAATCACCGAGTTCTTTTCCCAACCGTTGAGAAAATGAACCAAGACGAACAACACTTGGTACCCCCGCCGATGGGTGGTGTTCAAAATAATGGGATCCCTCCGATGGGACCCCAACTGGCTTACGATTTACATCCGATGGAGGAACAAATCCAATCACCATTCAATGGTGTGAGGAGGGACATCGTGATTCCCGATATCACTGCAAATAAATTTGAGATTAATCACGGGTTACTCAACATCATCACGAGTATCTCATTTCACGGGTTTGAAAGTGAAGATCCTTATGTTCACATTAGGAATTTCACTGATATCACTGAAACTCTAAAGTTAAATCAAGTTCCGTATGATGTGGTTAAAATGAAATTATTTCCTTTCTCCCTCAAGGGAGCAGCCCGGACTTGGCTTGAAAAGGAACCACCGAACTCAATTCATACATGGGATGATCTAGCTTCCAAGTTCGTGAATAATTTCTATCCTCCTTCTAAAACATCTAATCTCCGCACTCAAATCTTTCGATTTTAGCAAGCTTTCGATGAATTGTTCAGCGAAGCTTGGGATAGATTTAAGGTGTTGTTAGAAAAATGTCCAAATCACGGGTTTTCAGCTTTGCATCAGATTGATACTTTCTACAATGGGTTGAGTCTTGACGATCAAGACTCACTCAATTCTGTTGCGGGTGGAAATTTGTTGACCCGAAACATTCAAGATACCTTCACAATTATTGAGAATAAAGCTAAAGTGAGGATAGCTAGAAACAAACTTCAAGCTTCAACTGCTAGTAGCAAATCTAATGATGAAGTTATGAATGCTATAGCTGCCCTCACTAAAAAAGTTGAATCAATGGCTATTGAAAAATCTTGTCATCAAATTAAAAACCATCAAGTCAATATGGTTAACCATAGTTGTGAGACTTGTGGTGGTCCAGACTCCGGTGGCTTCACTCATGAGAATGTGTATGCTACTTCGGGAACCTACAATATGGGCGGTAATGGTTACCAACCACAGGGAGACCGTAATCCTCTTAGCTACCGTTCTAACAATTATCTTGGACCACTCGGTTTCAATCAACCGAATCAAGTCAATCAAATTAATCAAGTGAATCATAATGTGGAAAACCGAAACAATCAATTTAACCAGAATCAAAATCAAAACCGGATGAACAATGGATTTCAAAATCAAAATCAAGGTTTTCATCAGAATCAAAATTGGGGGAATTACAATCAAGGCCCGAATCAAGGGAATTTTCAAAATTATCAAAATTATGGAAATTTTCAAAATGCTAATCATGGAAATTACAATCATGGAAATCAAGATTATGGAAATTCTCAAAATCAAGGTTTCAACAACTATAACCGTGGACAAAATTTTCAAAACCAAAATCCAGTTGTGAATCAAAATCAATCGTCCTCGGATGAGTTACTCAAGCAATTTATGGAAAGTCAAGAAGAAATGAATAAAATGCTAATTAATCAAATGACTGAATTGAATAAGCGTTTAAATGATCGACCCTCGGGCTCGGGTACTCTTCCAAGCAACACGATCGCTAACCCGAGGCGATGTTAAAGCGATGACGACTCGAAGTGGTGTTTCATATGATGTACCCACGGCTCCGACTACCTTGACTTCTCTTCCCCCTAAGATAGTTGACCGTGAGACCGAGGCGACAAAGGACCCGGTGCTTCCTACTAACAACGGAAGTACTGAAAATGCCCAACCTCCGGTTGTCCAGCAATCAAAGCAGAAGGAAAAAGTTGTTGAACCAGAAAAAGAAGTTCCAATCAAGACCAAATTTCCTTTTCCGACAAGATTAATTGATTAGAAGCTCCGTGACAAAGCTAATCATCAAATGGAGAAGTTCTTCCAAATCTTATAAGATTTGCACTTTGACATTAGCTTCGCTGATGCTATACTTTTAATGCCGAAATTTGCGTCTGCGGTTCAAAATCTTTTGCATAACAAGGAAAAATTATTTGAAATTGCAAAAACCCCGTTGAATGAGAATTGCTCAGCAGTTATCCTCAAAAAGCTTCCTGAAAAGCTTGAAGACCCCGATCGATTTCTCATTCCTTGTAATTTTCTGGGGATGGGTGGATGCTTCGCCTTGGCCGATCTTGGTGCTAGCATTAACCTAATGCCATTATCTATTTGGACAAAGTTATCTTTACCCGATTTGACTCCGACTTGCATGACCCTCGAGCTTGCCGATCGAACTACTTCTCGCCCGATGGGAATAGCCGAGGATGTCTACGTCAATGTGGGAAAGTTCCATTTCCCCGTCGATTTTGTCATTGTTGAATTTGACGTTGATCCACGGGTGCCTCTCATTCTCGTGAGAGGTTTCCTAAGGACTGGCCGTGCGTTAATTGATGTTTACGATGAAGAGATTACCCTACGCGTTGGTACTGAAGCAGTTACGTTTAATTTGGATCAAACCGCGAGATACTCTTCCAATTATAACCATTTTTCTGTGAACCGTATCGATGTTAATTATGTTGCTACGGAGGAGTATTCTCAAGAACTTCTCGGATTTTCAAAAATGCTTCGAGTGGCAATCCCACTCCTTCTTCTCAACCAATTGTTTTCGATACTTCCCCTTCCCTTACTCCATTTGAGGGGAGTGATTTCATCTTGGAAGAGATCGAGGCCTTTCTTTCTAATGATTCAATTTCACCGAAAATTGATAATTCCGTTTGTGATCCAGAGGGAGGTATTCTTTTAATTGAAAATTTGTTGAATGAAGACCCGACTCTATCTCTCCTTCTGGTGGACCTTAAAATGGCCAATGTTAAAGAAGTTGTGGAAAACTAGAAGGGGGGTTGAATAGTTTTACGTCCATTTTAAAATTTATAAAAACAAGTTTGTTTTAAAAACTTTGATTCTAGTTTATGTGATCTCAATACTTGCACTATATGAACAATTATATAGTAACTAACTAACAAAGCTAATATTGTATAAGTAAATAAGTAAGTAATGAAAAGAGTTGGAAAGATCAAACCACAACACAAGGATTTATAGTGGTTCGGCTACAAGGTCACCTTCCTTGTTCCTACTCCACTCCCCGAGTCACCTACTCGAGAGTTTTCTTCACTATGTCAACAAACTCCCTTATGGCGGAGAAACCCTTACACACCAATGTACACACCACAACTTAATCACAACTTCTACACAACTTCTTCACACCAATCTACTTCACACCAATTCTTCTTCACACCTTTCTATTTCACACCTATCTTCTTCACACCAATCTTCTTCACAAATACACTACTTCACTACTAGCCAACTTCTTCTCCCTACACTACTTCTACTTCTCCTAAACTACTTATTACAAGCACAACACAACTTCACAAATAATATACACAATATACACAACTACTCTTCAATACTTCTTGAACTTAGTTGTAGAAGGAGTATTCTTCTTTTGCACTTTGGATGAGGATGGATGAGAAGGGATTGAATCACTTGAAACAAGGATTAGTAATCTAATGATCAAAGGGTTTTGGAAGATGTTTAGAGAGTTTTAGATTTGAAATTTTCGTGCAAAACATAGGGGAAAAATTCCAGATTTAAGGTGGTATTTATAGGAGAAAATTCTGACAGATTCTGACACAGGAGCCTGGCCGGTCCCCTTAATTCATGGCCGGTCCCCTTAATTTTAAGGGGACCGCCCCTTATAATTAAGGGGGCCGCCCAGCTGTAACGGCCAGAAAATCTGTCATTTAGTGGGGAAAGTTTATTTGGTGAAAAACTAACTGATTTTGGTTAAAAATTTGAATTTATATATTTAGTATGATTAAAACATTTTTCTTTATTACGAAAAGTGTTTTTGAAAAATATATAATATGTTTATATAATTAAATAAACTTTGTAATAATTAATTAAATACCCCTTTGATTATGAGATGTATTAAGCACTTGTTTATTCATAACTTAAGTGATTAAGTTGGATATAATGATATAAACTAGCTTAATACTTGTTTACGTAGTAATTTTACGTTTGGTGATTTTACATTTTGTGATCGTCAAAACACAGAGATATCGAAAAATATAAATAACGTTTTTATGCATTATTTATGTCAACAATCTCCCCCTTGTTGATGATTACAAAATCTAAACTCATTAAGCGAAAATTAGTATATATACAAGTATTATTGTGAGTTTATATCAATTCTCCCCTTTTTTGTTAGCATCAAAAAGGTTATCCCGATTTTATTGGAGTTCCCCCTTGATGTATACTTCCCCTCGTTTTGAGGTCATAAAAGAATCGAGATATGGAATTCTTGCAAAAAATATTTAGTAGACAAGCAACATATATATATAGCATGCAAGAATAGAAACTAAACATAACCATAATCATTGATAGAATTAAAAGGTTACAACAAGCATTACATCAACAAGTAGGGCAAATAATAAAATCCTTGAAGGCTTACAATCATAACTAAAATAAACCAAAGCTCTAACATGAAGGTCCTCTCTAGAGCTTGCCATCCAAAATGGTTTAGGACAATTTTATTTGCAAAATACCAAGCATGTTTAATTGGGTGGAATTGATGGTGAACATGGAGATGGTGAAGGTGGAGGAGTGTTTGTTGATGGTGGTGGAGGATATGTATTTGTTGTTGGTGGTGGTGGAGTTGTAGTATTGGTGGTTGGTAGTTGATGCAACAAGTTTTCAATGTGTGAAAACATGTATTGTATCTCATCTCTTAGACCGAACACAATTGTTCGGTTGTGGATGCAACAAAGGCAAGTGTCACCATGAGCTTCAAGTAAGCTCCATGGAACGGGGTTATAGGTTAGTGGAATGATAGGGGATGATGAGAAGTGTGCATCAAGAGGTATTAATGATGATAATGAGAGGGTTAATGCAAGAGTTGTGTTTTCAATGGTAGGTTGTGGTGGTTGTACTATTGGTGGAGGAGACAAGTGGGTGTTTATATAGTCATTTATGGATGAAGTGGATGGTATGGAAGAAGTGGAGGTTCTATTTGTTGATGGTGTTTTAAAAGGTGCATTTGGTGCACTAGGAGATGAGCATTGAGGTGGTGGTGATGGAGTGGTGTTGTCTTCATTGGTGAGATCAATGAAGAGTTGTTTTGGTGGAATAATGACAAGTTTTTGTTTCTTGGCATTGTTTGAGTAAGTGGTTCTTGGTGATGACATAATGAAAGGATGAGGTTTGAGGATGATGGAATGTGAATTAAACATGCGTGGGGATTATATAGTATGAAAACATGTTTAGAAATGGAATTAATTTGAAAATAGATGGTTAGATACCAAAAGTAGTTTAGATTTAAAGGGAAATGGTAGCTGAGACTAGCAAAAGAAGTCACAAGATGCAAAAGAAAACAGTAAAAACTACTATATGGGTGGTCGGTCCCCTTAAATGCAGGCCGGTCCCCTTAAATTTAAGGGGGCCGCCCCTTATGAATTAAGGGGGCCACCGATCTGACGACCCAGAAATCAAAATTTTTCAAAATTTTTCTGGAAAAATGTTATATTCTGTTTTGTTTTTGCAGCAAGCTCTATTTGGACATTTCACATTTGTTTTGGTCTATTAGAAAGCATACGTGTTATATATATATATATATATATATATATATATATATATATATATATATATATATATATATATATATATGTATGTATGTATGTATGTATATATATATATATATATATATATATATATATATATATATATATATATATATATATATATATATATATATATATATATATATATAACTGGAGGCGTTTGACTATTTTTTGGCACATATTCATGGTCAATGCCCAGTCGTCACTATTTTTTGCCACATATTCATGGACAATGCCCAGTTATCATGTTTTGAGTGTCATGTCATCACAATTGATCCACCTAAGCATACTTTAAATGGATTAAAATTCGGACTAAAAATGCAACTCACAAGGATCGAACACAAGACCCTTTCAATAGAAATATAGAAACAGCTCAACCATTGGACCATGTTAATATTTGTGATTGCCTTTGCAAATCAAAACTAATAAGGGATAGGCAAATTCAAACAAACCATACCATATCTCCTATTCAAATATCTCCCATATTTTATCCTGATTATTTTCGTATTCAAATTCTATACAAAACTCACGATTGATTTTATGCACACAATATTTTCTTAAAAAAACTAGATCATTCACAAAGAAAACCCTATGGCGACACAATATTATCTCAAAACAAACCAGATCATTCACAAAGAAAAACACTATGGCCATCCAGAAACAACCCTACTACAACATGAGAACATGATCGTAAAGGTATGTTTGCTATATTATTAATTTTTTGTAGGTTTTTGATGATGATGATGATCAACCATTAATGTAATTATTAGTTTTTTTTATATATATATTATTAGTTTTTATAGGTTTATGATCAACAGTTTTGCAAGAAACATTAAGATTCAAGTATTTTTTTTTTCTTACTTCTTTAATCTAATCATGAATTAGGGTCAATGAGAGATCAATCATGCTGATGACACACCCATTTATCTGTAATCAGGTATGTTTGATTTCCATTAAGTAGCATTTCTTAACCCTAAGAGATGGGATATTAATCATTTGAGTTAAATTATTCAATATGAAGCAAGTGAAAAAACTCATTGAAATAATGGAAGGCAAACCAGATCTTATCATTGGAAACTATACGGATGGAAATTTGGCAGAATCTCTAATGGCTAACAAACCTGGAACCACATTGGTACCTTCTATGTCGATCCTCAATTCTAGAAAATCTCTATGAATAAATTATCAGACTGATAATACGTTTTTGTGAACTTGCAAGGAACGATTGCACATGCTTTAGAGAAGACTAAATACGAAGATTCAGACATGAAATGGAAGGGCTGTACAGTCAAAGGGTAGTTCAGCCTATCATAAAGAAAACAACAACGGGTATAATTCTTGCAGTCAACATAAATACAGTATTGTTTCGTGCATTACAGTTTTTTACCTGGTTATGCATATCTGGTTGTGCATTACAATATCATTATCATGTTCTGATTTAGTGATTATTACAGTCAATGTGTAGACCTTTTTATGAGGGTTATTATTATTTTTTTTTTTCTGTAATATATTAGTCTATTGTTTTGCGATGTGTAGGCTATATATTGTGAATCAATTTAAAGGGTGCTACCATATTAATTGCAGGTAATATTCTCATCCATTTAAATCTAATGGGTCAAGCATGTTAAGTTAAAAATCTAATTAATATATATTGGTTGTGAGCATTCCATGTCAGATACAAGAACACCGGGATTCTGTTAGCGATAAAGTTCAGAATACTTTCCAGCATGGGACTGTATGCTAAATCTATCCTTATTAGTACATTAATGCTATATTGCTAATGAATGACGCAAACTAAAATTTGATATTGCAGAAGAAACTAAAGCGAAAGCAAACGGTATAAAAGTAAGAAAAGAGGATACAAGAGCTGTTACTCAATGTCAGCGCAAGATTGATGAATCTTATCAATCTTGGATGTCTTTAACAGCCGTAAATGAGCAAGCTGGAAAAGGTCCGTATGGAACTTGACAAGTACGTTGTTCCAGACATCCTCTTTTAGTAAGGCCTGCTGTCAAACATTATTTTTATTGATGGTAAAATGAATTTTTTATATATTCAATCAGCTGAGTTCAACCAACTCGGTCCAAATTGTTGATAATTAGAGTTTTCATAGAGGTAAATTTAGGTTGATAATTTAAGTACATGTCCAAATGGGTCACGTACGTTTTTATCCGTACAATTCGTAAAGATAGGCTTGGGGGAGGCTCCTGAATCTTAGTCATACTAAAAACCATTTGGATAACTATTAGCTTATAGACTTTTTGTAGTGACTGCTGATAGTTTATACTATATCTCAAAAATGTTTTATATGTGTAATTTCATTTAATTTTTTGTATGTTTTTGCTTCCAAAACTATGATCAGATGCTTGATGTTGAGGTATGCTTCATGATATTTTACTGAGTGGCTCATGATTCTTTCACTACTAAAGTTAGTACTGTATAATATCTTAAGAAGATAGTGTTTGTATGCTTTCTATAACTTGGATTCTGTTATATTAGGACCAAATATGATCTATTACCTCCTTCACCAGTCATACGTACCTAATATGTATTTGCATAATACTTCTGCAACCATAATCATGTCTATGTATGAATAGGTCTACATCCACACTTGAGGTACTACTTATAATTAATAATTTTTTTCAGCTTTAAGATCTAGATAACTTGAAGGAACAAACAGTACCTTGCTAAACTACTGCACTATGTCCAAATTGGTGGTACCATTTTATAGAATTGGGACAATAGAATTTCAGGTAGCTTTTGCAATCTGAGATTTAATTAAATGCTAAATGTAATTTCTTTTCTGTAATGCTTGTGGTCTGGATAAGTCTTGATAGGAGTTTAATATTCAACTGAAACTTTCAGTTATCTTACTCGACTAGAGAGTTTTCCCTCACTACTTTCTATTTTGTTCTTACCAGGGACCTAAGTCAATATGAGCATGTTAAACTCCAAGTTTCAATATGGGAAGTCTTTTGATGAAAACCCGATATTGAGAGAGATCGGTGTGATGCTCGCTTATGATAGCGATGATCAAGGCTGGACTATTATCTGTTGTAGGTCAAACGACTGGATGTGAAGAGCCAATGGTGACACAGTTTTATCGAGTTTGATCAACTACAAAGAGTGGCTAGATGATTACGTGGAGGCAAGTCGGCCAAACTTCATTGTAACCATTTTATCTTGCTAGGAACTACCAAGATTAAGGGGCGGCTTAAATATTTTAAAGGCTTAAATGAAATTTTAAAGATAAAACCTTTCTGGGGTTAAGTTTTTTAAAGTAATAAAATAAAAATCTTTATGCATCTAGGCAGCAAGGTTTCATTCCACTGCGCCCACTACACCAGGAACTGTTAGAGAGCACCTACTGGCTCTATAAAGCTACCCAAGATCCTAGGGTGCCTCTATCATTTGGTTTCACTCCATATCACATAGATTTAGTTTGTTACTATTTGTATCTTTTTTGTGATAAGCAGCTTAAGACTGATGATAACATTATTGTTTAATATTTGTTGTGACTGATTCATTCGCATGTATTTTGATGTAGGACTGTTAGCAACTTGCAAGTGATGCACCTGTGGTCCCGGATCATCGGGTATGTGTTCAATGAACTTCTTTGAAAAGGTAAATTAATATGCTTCATGTGTTACTTAATCAGGACAGTATGTCAGTATCATTGTTAGTTACTCATCTGAAATTTATTTTACATGACGATGGATTAAAGATGTCAATTGTCTCCTAGAGTGTATTCGAATAATTGCAATATCCTAAATCATGTCAAATACATTAGTTTCTTAAAAATATACATAAAGTCAAACTAAAAGTTTGAGCCTCAACCTGGCATATCTGATTTGAATGGCACCCTTAAAGTTACTGCTTCAGGTACTGACAAGATTGCTGATTTAGATACCAATGAAACTGTTGATACTGATATTGACGAGACTATTGATCTAGATACCAACAAGACTGTTGATTTAGATAATAATAAGACTGTTGATATGGAATCTACCGAGACTTCTGACAACCATATTCAAGGTACATTATCAGCATTTACATAGCTGATAAGCTATGCAAATATTTTTTTTGTCTGTATTAAACATAATAGGATAAAATTAATAAAGTTTAAGCTAACTGCAGTGATATTAAGATGATGATAATTGGGGATCCTTTAGTTGCCAAGTCACAGCTTCTTAAAGCTATTATGAACATTGCTCCTTTAGCAAAATCAATGAGAGGTCGTGGTTCGTCTGGGGTTCGTTTGACAGCTGCAGTTACTATTGATCAAGAAACATGTAAGACCTCTTTGATAAACTGGAAAAAAGCTATATAAACATTAGTTTTTGTTGCTGAATTTTTAGCTATTTAAAATTTATATGAGACAGAGGTGTTATTTGTATTGATGTATTTAAGGGTTGTCTAATGGATGTCAAATAATGGTAGCTTTTGATTGCAGGCATGTACAAGATTTTCTGAAGTATGTTGGAGTCAAATTAACAGAAAAAAAAGGTGCTCACTTTAAAAAATGCATGACTCTAGGAGACGAGTTGAGACTACAAGTACTTGAAAACGCGTGACACCAACAGGAAGGCCCTGCAAATGTGTCATAACATCAGGTAGTACCTGCTATATAAAACCAAATACACATTTACACATGATACTGGTCCGAACTATGTAGGAACCTGTTTCAAGGGAAAATGACCAAAAGAGTAAACATATTAATGGAATCTGGTTTGGTATCTACGTTAGACTTCCATTCTGCTTTAAATATTTATTATTTATTATGTTTTATCAAAGATTAGCATTAAAGAAGTGGAGCTTTAGATTCAAAAATATGTGAGTCTAAAGTTTTATAGATAACCAATTTGTATGTCACTATAGATTATTTATTTAGATCATATTAGTATGCTTAGGTGGTTTGTGAGACTTATCAGACAAGCTACTAAATAAGCTGCACGTAAGCTTTATACAACTATTGTACTTGGAAGTCATAATACAACAAGTTTTTAATGGAACTTTACTTCGTTTTTGCAGCTAAAAAAATGGCTTACCTTGAATTGGTATAGGTGAATTGTCGTAAATTCATAGCATACTAAAAACTAAATTCGATGATAGTTTTAGTATGCTATGAATTTATAGTGTATTAAGTCATTATACTCATTGACCCATTAAGATAACACATCAACTCATTTTAAAATAGGATTGTAATATTTAATGTATATTTTCCAGTTCTCCATAGTCCTAACCTCATCGCGTTTTTGCAATGTCAGGTTGTTTAACTCAATTAACGCTAAAAGAGATACAGGCCACAAATAGGATGATGTTAGTTGATGACTACAAGCATCGGCTTGAAGAGTGAAGTTAGCTGACATTGCACTGTTATAGTCCTGGTGAAATGCAATCCAAATATCGTATTGTTAAAAAGTCAAATTTTACAAAAACATTTTTGTCTAAATTTTTTTTCCTGATTTCAACAGTTTGGTGGGCAGATTCAACTTCAGGCCCCTCAAGACTATAACAGATTTGGAAGTAGAGCCAATGAGTCATTTAGGTATGTCTTTATACAGTTAATAACTACATGCTCAATTCTAATGTTTTAATATTTCAGACTTTTATACATACTAACCATGGGAAGTTGCCGAACCGTGTAAAAAATATATCTAAATCCAATTTGTTATATACTTCTATCGTACATGTACTTATTGTTGTTAGATTGCTATTGTAGATTTGACTCGTGAAGTTGTTGTATGATGAATTTAATAACTACGACAAAACTGACACTCCGGGAAAGAAGAAATATCTTGCGCTCATTTGATATCCAGTAAGTTTATATTTTATATTAGAATATATAATGGTTACTGTTAATATTTTATATACGCACTTTGATTATGTGACAAATAACAACTTAACTTATCGTTGGTTATCACTTATCAGTAAGAAACTTAATTGCACCTTTATAACTTGATTGACGATTGTAGAAGAATGTAATTTTAGGAGATCAAACTCATGAAGAAGATACAAAGTGCAGTATAAGCTTAGCTGAACGAAAATGTGCGTTTCGTAAGGAATATCATCCTTTTATGATTCAAGCGATATCAAGCAATGCATTTGACAATGTGTTTTGCACTCTATGTTAAGCTAAGCCGGAGCGATATCTACATCTTTTAATATGTATATGATTATAATTGACTACATGTGTTCTGAGCATAACATTGATATGGAATCCGGATGCTTCAAGAAAGTGAAGGTTATGTAATAACACAAAACTCTTTATCGTATTTTGGTTGAACAAAAAAGTACACATGTAATTTTTTTTTCTTATCATCTTTTTAGTAAATGAAAGTACATTATATAATTTTTTAGCCACCAATGTTATTTTAGTAATCAATGTTTTGTAATTGTTAAATAAGCCACAAATTTTTTTCAACAACTGACATCATCGAAACTGACTCCAAAAGTGATATTTAGTAGTTAGTTGTAAAGTTCAATGTTTGATTTATAAAACGGGTGTAGTTTTTAGTTTGATTTACAGCTTTTAGTAAATCATCATAGAAAGTGATTATATAAATGAGTAGTATAAGTATCTTTCTTGGTTTAAAAAATGGTTTACAAAGAAGTTGTATATAGGCTTAAATGTGATAATTCGTCAAGTAATATTGTTGATAAATTATGAAATAGCATTTATGTATTTGATATTTGAATTGGATTTGAATAAGTGAGGTTACAACCCTTTATTAAGCATACAACAATTTTATCACAAACCTCGGTCCATTTTTAACCTTACAACCCTTTCTTTCATAATATCAACTTTCCAGTCATTTTTTTACCCGCCTTCTTTGGCAATAGTAAAAATAGGTCAATGATAGCCAATGTCCTTAACCATAATTTCACGATAACTAAAACCATCCAAATTATAATTACAAGTCATGCCCGCGCATTGGGCGGGCTTTGAAGTCTAGTGTGTGTGTGTGTGTATATATATATATATATATATATATATATATATATATATATATATATAGACACACACACACATACATAAGCTAGGCATGCAAGCATATATATAGAATAAGAGATAAAACATGCAATCATAAGCATATATTAAACATAATAAAGAAAGTTATCATCCTAATCAAATATCCAAACAATTATCTAACAGAATGACAAGTACTTCCGAATATAAGTCGGACAAGTAGCACATAAATATCCATGATCAAAAGTCATAAAAATAAATATTGTTCAACAATCATAAGCTAATCTCCATCATCTCCTTTTCTTCCCGAAGATACCCTTCAAAGTCTTCCCGATGGATTTGAAGCCACCTCTAACTTCTTCATGCAAACTCTTTTGTCGTCTAAGCATCTCGGTTGTTCATTCATGAAGTACTTCATCAGTTTGATCGCTAGGAGATGGGGTTGTATACTCGGGATAGTCGAGATCCTCTAGATTATCAACGAACTCAGAGAACGAAGGGGTACTAGCACCATGGGTGTTTTCCTCCTCATCGTCATCGTCTTGTCGAGAAGATGAACCGTGAAAGCTATGACGATGAGATTTTCCCTTGTCACTTCGAGTTCGTCGAGCTTGTTTTAGAGTGAGAGGACGTAAGGTGGGATAGATGGACTCGTAGATGCTATTGTAAAGATCGGGGTAGTACTCGATAACATGACGATAGAGACGAGTTAGAAACATTCCATATGGAAGATTGACTTTGGGAGTTTTTCTAGCACACTCAATCCGTTTGATAAAGAAGTAGGCCAAATTGTATGGATTTTCAACAGCGATACAATACAACATGTGAGCAAGGCACACCGGGAGATGGTCCTGGTGACCTCCGGTACCGAACGCATTCTCACGAGTGAGTTCTTCCCAACGCTTCATGTGGGGGCCTAATTCCTTGAGGAGAATTTGGTATGAAGAGATTTGGACATTTTTGGATTTTATTTTTCGGGTTGTAGTGGCACGCTCCACACCAAGGACTTGCGAATTTCGTCGGGATGAGGGATGTCGGAGAGATATGGACCAAAGGTTGGTCGACAACGATGTAGAGATTCGAGGTCCCACTCGTTTGTGAAAACGGCTTGACTTCTAAAAGGAATTTGGAGGATTTGACCGAATTGGTCAAGAGTTAAGGTGATAAATTCATTTTGGATCATGAAAGAGATGGTGATGGCACCAAGATCATTGGTTTGAACCGCGACTTGGTTATAGAAATCAACTATGAAACGAGGAATGATGGGTTCATTGATTTCAAAGAGGCAATTGAAGTTGATGCTTGTAAACAAGCGATCAATGTAGTCGGATTTAGCAAAAGCTAGATCTACTACACGTCCCTCATGAACGTTTCTATCTTCAATTTGACAATATATACGTCCAATGGAAGGAGATGTAGTAGGGATTTGGGAAACTTTAGGAATGTAGTTTTTAGTGAGGGAAAGATCTTCGGTAGTCGCTTTTGGCATTTTCACCTAAACACAACAACAATACAAAAGACCAAAATAAATATAAAGAAGAATAAAAAAATGTATATATATTGTTAAGACTTTATGTTGGAACGTAAACATACTTCGACTCTAAGACGATAATCCTAAGAAGTAGTTTACCATGTTCCTTAATTCTATTTTTAACTCGTTCTAGATATATTTTACGATGTTTAGCAAGTAGTTATGGACAAATCCAAACGCCCTTTTTAAACATCTTAATATACCATGAAATTTACTAGATTTACTTTAGGTTGTAAAACTAGTCATTTCTTACGAGTTTCTTATGCATGTGATTTGTTTTCAAAAAGGATGGTTTATGTTTTGACTCAAAAATGTCATTTTTCGTACTAAACCAAACGCTTCCTTAACTAGACACTTATACTACTAGTATGTCAATATATATATATATATATATATATATATATATATATATATATATATATATATATATATATATGAGTTATATATCTTGACAAGTCCGAATTACTAGTTTTAGGTTTATAATCTTGACAATGATTTATAAAAATTACAACGACTTAATTTTGACATTATTTGGACATAATCCAAACACCCTCTTATCGTTTACACAAACATTTTTACTTAGTCGAAAAATATAGTTTCATGTTTTACAAGTTATAAAAACATAGTATGATTAGTTTTAACAAGTTTTTATAGCATTATTCAACAATGTGTTTACCAAAATTTTTGAAAAGGAGTGTATGAAATTTTTCAAAATTTTTTGACAAAAGGGTTTGTAATTATTAGTTTCTAGTGTTAATTAAGCATCCTAATCTTAAGGGAAGCATTTAGTTATGGAAATTTTAGACCCAATTCGAAAGAAATTGTGAATTAAAAAAAAATTATTAAAACATGCATAATCTTGAGTTTGACCAAATTAGATGGAATTAGATGAAATGTGTTATGAAAAACTTACAATATGTAATGGTGATCGTGTTAGATGAATTTTCCCTTTGCGAAATAACCCGAATTATGTGATTTGGAAGTGGTTTTAGGTGTTTTGGGGTTTGGAATTTCGTAACAGTAGCAGCAAATGGAAGGGGTGTTGAAAAAGTGGAGTGTCTGGCAAAAGAAACAAGCGGAAAAATGTATTGGAACAATCAGATGACCGGCCCCCTTAAACATTAATGGGGCCGCCCTTTATTTGGCTGCCGGTCCCCTAAAACATTAAGGGGGCCGCCCTCCAAAACTTGATTTTTCGTGGTTTTCATTTCTGGAAAGAACAAGAAAATATTTATATATATATATTAGATTTATATTTAATCAAAAATATGTTGGAGAGTATTCGCACGGAGGGAATTACTTGACACTTTTACTTGACATTTCGTCAATTAAAATTTCTTGATCATTTCGGATGAAATTTATCAAGTTGTCAAGTGGACGAGAGAGTTGTGGAAGGTTTACAAGTATATATATATATATATATATATATATATATATATATATATATATATATATATATATATATATATATATATATATATATATATATACGTATATAGTATGGGCTTATAAGACGAGAATATAGGAGGGAGACGTATGCAACGAAAGACGGGAGTTTGTTTGATCCATAGATTTTTCGACTCATTTCTCTACATCAACATGAGTGTCGTTGAACATTGAAGTTCAAGAAGGCAAATGGGGGAAAGAAAAGGTTCGTAAACGAACAATTTCTAGTTCTAGAAAATCAACAAATGAATTTTCTAGGTTATAAAATCCTAGATATAGCTAAGTGTGTGTGTGTATATATATATATATATATATATATATAGAGAGAGAGAGAGAGAGAGAGAGAGAGATAAGTATATATATATGTATAGGTATAAAATCTAGAGGAAACTATAAGCCAAACAAAATCATATAAATACTAGAGACTAAACTAAGCAGGCATTTCTTGACAAGGAAATAAAAGGAAATGTGTACCTTTCATCTTCAATGCGTTTTTCTTCAAAGTCTTCAAGGAATAGTACGAACTAGAGGTGACAACTAAAATTTCCAAGTTTGTATGGCGAATTTTCTACGTTGGTCCCCATTGTCTCATTTGATCAAAGTTATTTGATCCAAACATGTTTTGTATTTGACTTGGGTGCATATATGGTGGAAACATTCCCCATGGATTGAAGTTCCACATTTATTGATTATTGTTAAAGTTTCTTCTATTTTGGTTTACTCTTGGTTGAGGTGTTTTAGATCTAGGGTAAGAATTATTTGGTTTCCTATGTGGTGGAGTTTTAGATCTTGTTTTAGGTTTAGATGATCCTACATCGGTTTTTAAAGATGGTTTATAAAATGGTTTTATTTCTTCATCACTAGTAAGAGGTATTTTCTTATCATTTATGAGTATATACTTAGGATTAGATTTTAGAGGTTTTAGTTCATTGAGTTCACTTTCAAATTTGACATTTTTAATTTCACTTGTTGAAGCTTCGGTTGAGTTAAATCCTAAACCGGTTTTATCTCCGGATACTCTTTGAATACTTATTATTTTACTAAGTGAGTGACTACTATTTTCAAACATCACGGCTACACGACAGAAAGCGATGCTGCCCACTCCGCCGAAAAAGGGGGCCGCTTTCTTCCCCCCAAAAATGCCAGTTCCACCATCAGGGCCCAGCAAGCAGCATAATTATGTTCCGGAGCGGTCCTTCATTTTATCAAGTTTGCGAATTTCTTCCCTAAGTATTTTGTTTTCACCTTTAAGCTCTTGACATGATTTACATTCTTCAAAAATCTCCTTACATTTTTCAAGTTGATGTATTTTAATTTTTAGTTCTAGTACTTCATTTTCCAATTGGTTGTTTATGTATTTTAGTGATTTGTTTTTAGCCATTACTTGTTGTCCTAGTTTGCATAATCTATTATATTCACTATCTAAATCTTTTTCATTTAATGATAAATTTTCATCACTAAAGTATTCGGTTTCGGAACGTACCTCACTTGATGTCTTAGCCATGAGACACTTTTCTTCCATTGTCGTTTCTTTCTCATCTTCATCGCTATCACTCCAAGCTCCTCCAACAAATGCTCTTTGATTTTGATCTCTTGTCATCATTGGACATTTTCCAATAAAATGATTTGGATCACCACACTTGAAACATTTCCTGTCATTCTTGTTATTCTTGTCATCCTTACTCTTTTGAAATGCTTTCCTTTCATCATGTGGTTGCCTTACGAATCTTCCTCGCCTTTTAAAGAATTTCTTGAAATCTCTTACGGCCATGGCATATTCTTCGTTATTACTTTCGGAAGATGAGCTATCTTCGTTGTTGGATTCCTTTCTAGCTTTCAAGGCGATTGACTTGCTTTGCTCTCGTTTTCCTTTGACCATTTCGGAGTCCTTCTTTATAATTGCTTCGTAGACTTTCAAATTTCCAATTAATTCATCAAGTTGCAACGTTGACAAATTCTTTGATTCTTCAATAGCCTCACTTTAGCTCGCTATTTTGGGTGAAGAGCTCTAAGAAACTTCCTAACAAAATTCTTACTAGAAAAATTCTCATCAAGTGCTTTTAAACTTGTGATGATAGTGTTAAATCTAGCGAAAGCATTATCAATTGATTCCTCTTCCGGAATCGTGAATTGCTCATATTGTTCAACAAGTAGATCTATTTTATTATCTTTGACTTGATTATTACCTTGGTGAGTTATTAATAAAGAGTTCCAAATTTCTTTTGCGGTTTCACACATAAAGATCCTTTCGTACTCTTTACGTGGTAGCGCATTATAAATAACCATTTTTGCTTCATTATTTTTAGCAAGTTTTCTTTTTAAATCATCATTTTGTTTTTCAAAAGGTACGACTTCATCTTTCTTTGTTTCGGGGTTATTTTGAATAGGTAAAAAATTACTATTGGTAATAACATGCCAAAGATCTGGATCTTTTGATTTCATATAAGTTTCGAATCGATTTTTCCAATATAAAAATCCATCACTTTCAAATAGTGGTGGTCTTTGCATAGATTGCCCTACTAAATATTTTTCAGATTCCATAGATCGTTACAAGTTTTAAAATACAATATATTTTAAAGATCTTTCAAGACGTGGCTCCTGATACCAATTATGAAAAACTAGAGGGGGGGGGGTTGAATAGTTTTACGTCCGTTTTAAAATTTATAAAAACAAGTTTGTTTTAAAAACTTCGATTCTAGTTTATGTGATCTCAATACTTGCACTATATGAACATTTATATAGTAACTAAGTAACAAAGCTAATATTGTATAAGTAAATAAGTAAGTAATGAAAAGAGTTGGAAAGATCAAACCACAACACAAGGATTTATAGTGGTTCGGCTACAAGGTCACCTTCCTTGTTCCTACTCCACTCCCCGAGTCACCTACTCTAGAGTTTTCTTCAATATGTCAACAAACTCCCTTATGGCAGAGAAAACCTTACACACCAATGTACACACCACAACTTCGTCACAACTTCTTCACACCGATCTACTTCACACCAATTCTTCTTCACACCTTTCTATTTCACACCTATCTTCTTCACACCAATCTTCTTCACAAATACACTACTTCACTACTAGCCAACTTCTTCTCCCTACACTACTTCTACTTCTCCTAAACTACTTATTACAAGCACAACACAACTTCATAAATAATATGCACAATATACACAACTACTCTTCAATACTTCTTGAACTTAGTTGTAGAAGGAGTATTCTTCTTTTGCACTTTGGATGAGGATGGATGAGAAGGGATTGAATCACTTGAAACAAGGATTAGTAATCTAATGATCAAAGGGTTTTGGAAGATGTTTAGAGAGTTTTAGATCTGAAATTTTTGTGCGAAACTTAGGGGGAAAATTCCAGATTTAAGGTGGTATTTATTGGAGAAAATTCTGACAGATTCTGACACAGGAGCCTGGCCGGTCCCCTTAATTCATGGCCGGTCCTCTTAATTTTAAGGGGACCGCCCCTTATAATTAAGGGGGCCGCCCAGCTGTAACGGCCAGAAAATCTGTCGTTTAGTAGGGAAAGTTTATTTGGTGAAAAACTAACTGATTTTGGTTAAAAATTTGAATTCATATATTTAGTATGATTAAAACATTTTTCTTTATTACCAAAAGTGTTTTTGAAAAATATATAATATGTTTATATAATTAAATAAACTTTGTAATAATTAATTAAATACCCCTTTGATTATGAGATGTATTAAGCACTTGTTTATTCATACCTTAAGTGATTAAGTTGGATATAATGATATAAACTAGCTTAATACTTGTTTACGTAGTAATTTTATGTTAGCATTAAAAATATGTATTATGAAGTGATGGTCATTCTCATATTGTAACTTTGTGTCGTTTGTTAAGATTAGTAATAGTTTAGTCATTGGGCCTTGGACTTGGCAAGCTAATATGTTATATGCTATGTTTCATAAGCCTAGTTATCCAACCATGTAACCAAGTCCAAGCCCAAGCCCGTAGTAAGCCCATAGGGCATCTCATGTATCTTACTATTTAAACACCTCAAAGGCTCATTTGAGGTGTGTGCTTGTGTGTGTTTTGTGTGTGTTTTATTAATAAAAGCTCTCATATTTCTTATCTCTTTCTAAGGTCCTACAAGTGGTATCACAAAGGAATAAAGAACGATGAAAAATCAGTTATCAAAGATCACAAAGCATGAAGGAACAAAGACTAAAGACTATTCTACAACGACACACAAAGTTGAAAGACAAAGAACACGGAAGACCCACTCACGTGGAGCATCATTCGAATGACCACCCCTTAGGGGGAGATTGTTAGCATTAAAAATATGTATTATGAAGTGATGGTCATTCTCATATTGTAACTTTGTGTCGTTTGTTAAGATTAGTAATAGTTTAGTCATTGGGCCTTGGACTTGGCAAGCTAATATGTTATATGCTATGTTTCATAAGCCTAGTTATCCAACCATGTAACCAAGTCCAAGCCCAAGCCCGTAGTAAGCCCATAGGGCATCTCATGTATCTTACTATTTAAACACCTCAAAGGCTCATTTGAGGTGTGTGCTTGTGTGTGTTTTGTGTGTGTTTTATTAATAAAAGCTCTCATATTTCTTATCTCTCTATCTATATACGAAATACATATACTCTCACCAAGTCACCATCTTTCTTCATCTAATCTTCTATATTTGTGATAAAGTTGTAGTATCTAAGGTCCTACATTTTACGTTTGATGATTTTACATTTTGTGATCGTCAAAACACAGAGATATCGAAAAATATAAATAACGTTTTTATGCATTATTTATGTCAATAGAAGTTAAGTCGTCTACTAAGAATCCTTCG
>JARVZY010007516.1:0-22951 GCA_030686995.1 Artemisia argyi | reverse complement strand
ACGTAAGCGTGTCTCGAAAAGGATATGTCTTAGTAGAAAAGTACCGTCTCGAGAAACTTTCTGTGGACTTGACCAGGCCGGGTAATAACTTCAAGCTAGTCTAACTAGTGATGTAAGCGTGTCTCGAATCGGTCCTGTTCACGGAAAGTGGATCAATTCAAAAGTGCTTGCTCCTTCTGCATGTGCAAATTTATTTAAAAACTTATGAGCACATGTGCCGGGGGAGCCCTTCAAAAGTGTACACAAAACTCTCAAAGTGTTAACCAAAATATTTGATTATCACAAACACTTTGAGAGATTTTCAATCAAAGGTTTCTTGGCTACTGTCGGAGTTATAAGGTGATTAAGGTAGGAATAACCGTCCTATGATCCGCCAGAGCCGGAGGGATCTACCCAAGGACAACACCAATAGTTAGAAGTACAAGTCCTTAGGTATGATACGAAAAAAAAAAAGGAGAAAAGAATGAAAGGGAAAGAAGGAGTTGAAGAATTAAAAAGAAAAGTAAAGAAAAGGGTGAAAAGAAATAGCCCTCCATATGTTCAACTTTAGGGCAGACACCGGGTTCAATTCATATGCTACTGGTTGTTGATAAGGCAACACCGGTATTGAAGATTAAGTCGTCATGGACCCAGTGACGCGATGCACTAAACCTTCTTAACCACTCAAGTTCTCTTAAAAGGACTTGTTTCAATCTCACGGGGAACCTGCGTAACCTATCGACCTATCTCTTAGAGACGGTTGATATTGAAGCAGGAGACTCATCCCCAGTCTCCGCATAGGAAACCTAGGTGTGCACTTATAGAGTCTAGAGCCATGAGATACATCAAAGATCTCTTAGGAACACTTAGTATATCTACAACTGGTGTTCTACATCAATGGGCATCAGTTGTAAACTATCGAATCCTTCGCAGATCTTAGCAATCTGCCGAGAACGTTTACGAGAGGATTACTTAGGTATTTCTTAATGATTGAACGGAAATCCTGCCAGGGTCAACATCTAACAGCCCTGACAGCAGGTCACTTCGGTAACCCCACAAGGGTTACGCTTAGTGTTTGCGGTGGTTCCATAGCGGTCTACAGTCGTGGAGTGATCCCCAGCGACTCACCCAGTCATTGAGCTACTTAGTAGGTCTCGTAAGCTCCTTCGGGAGTATCTGATATGGGAACGGCCTGGATAAGGATTAGAAGGAGTCTTCACACTATGCTGTTGATGAGCTCCAATTCCTTATCCGTAAGTACCGGTTGTTTTATTGCTAACTGTTTACTCGCAGGTATCTCACTTCCATGATGGCAGATTCCAACATGCTCATACATACATATTGAATTCAAAGAAAGCTCCCCCAAAGATCTTAACAACACAAAGTTAAAGAAAGATTCTACACCAATAAGAAGAATCTACAAAGAATAATGACCAAGATCTCAATGCATGAAAAGGAACTTCTTGTTCGTAAAAGACAAAGACCGAAGATGTATGAGTATGTTGGAATGGCGTTCAACCACCACAGACGCAGGAGTGACGAATGGCAGACTACTTCGTGATACAATCACTACATCATCACCAAAGAACAAAGACAAAGGGCAAAGTACTTTCATTATCATTCAAACATTTTGAAGACGTCTAGAGTTTCACATGTCACAAGTCTACGACAAAGATGAAGACGTCAAGCAACCGTGATGACCGCCCCTTAGGGGGAGATTGTTGGGATCATACTTTAGTATTTTAATCAAGTCTCGGTCATTACCTTTTGTAATAGGTTGCTTAGTTATTTTATCTAACTAGTCTATGTTTCAAGGCTTAAGCATTTAAGACCAATGGGCCTTAAAGCCCACGTATTAAGAGATAAGGGAGGAAGGGAGTGTTGCCCTAACTCCTCCCTTATAAATAGTAAGCTTATGTAAACTTTTCATTTGTTGGTTATTTGATTATCTTAAGGAAACTCTTGCACTTTCACCTTTCATATTGTCTCATTTGTTGGTAAGCTTATAAATAGTAAGCTTATGTAAACTTTTCATTTGTTGGTTATTTGATTATCTTAAGGAAACTCTTGCACTTTCACCTTTCATATTGTCTCATAATCAACCAATCTCATTTCTCATCTTATTTCTTTCTAAATCATACTTGTGTTTACAAAATGGTGACCTAACAAACACGTATGGTTTGGTTTGTATGGATCGAATGAGTAGAGAAATTCTAGAGAGATGTTAGAGAGAGAAAGAGATGGGAGCCTTTTCTTGAGAGAGAAACAAGAGATATTAGATTAGTGTAATGAAAGGTCCAACCCTCTCCCTTGGGTGGGAGAGGGTATTTATACAAACTATTTGGTGCCTCATGAAACAGGCTGTAGAGCGAGCACATTGGGTGAAGACCCGACTCACTCCACGGATACTATTTACATATTAACTAACTAGTAATCTACTAACTAATACGATAAATACTAACTACGAGCTATCTTAATGCTATTACAATATTTAGGTGACCGAGTCTTTTATAGGAATATTTGTATTCCTAACAATCTCCCCCTAAGCGAGGTCACCTTGGAAATTAAGCTCTTTGTTCTTCAAGCATTCTTTAGTCATGTAGCTCATAGGTTCTGATTCTTCACTTCTCCGCACACTTTGTATTTCAAGCAATGAACTTGTGATTTAGATTCCTTTGTGATGTGCGATCTTTGAGCTTCTTTGAGATCATCAGCCAAATTAAATCTCCAAGCTCATCCATAGTCGTATTGCCTTCATGTGATGTAGTGACTTAAGGACCATCATGCTCACACTCTTCTGTATCTGGAGACTTTACATCAGAGTTGTGGATCAGGAGACTTTTTCATCAGAGTTTCGGAAACGTTGTTGGTAGTCTCCCAACATTCGTTGTAGTAAGTCTCTCATCATCATTGATAGTGAGTAGGATGTGTGAGCATGAGGTATGGATTGACACGATTCAGCTGGAGTTAGGAACCATCAACGCCATCTTTATATGTGTCCCTGAAATACAACAGTTAACAATAAAGATAGAGAACGAATATGGCTTTGTCATTCGTTCTGCGAGGACAGACTACCCTCCGGTTTTGTGAAAACCGACCTGTGATAAGGTAGAGTCTCTTTTAAAGAAGACTCTCCTTGACAGGAATTTCCAGCTTGAAGTAATGAATTTTCCAAAGAATCCACTTCGGAATCTTCATGCTTAGCATGTTCTCATACCGGAACGTCTCAAAGTAGACAGCACAATAGAGTGAATCGGTGAATAAATATTCACGGATTGATGAGAAATTGATTTATAGAAATCACTCGCGTGTCATATGATAAACATTTTGAGACACGACGAGAGTTTTAAGCTTTGAATCACATTTCCATCAAACATACTTTTGTTTGAAAGATTATACACAATCAATGTGCTCGAAAAATTAGTTTGTGAGCACATTGAAAGGTTTTAGCAAAAGTATCCGTCAATCCATATCCTGGAACAAGTTTGATTCAGTGTTGAATCGCACCATTGTTTCTTTCCAGTTGTCACTTGATCATTCATCCAAGATGGATCTCACATGTCACCTACCAAGAGCTTGAGTGATGTTCGCTCTAGAAGGATTTCCATCTTCATTGTGAATATTTTCATATCACTCGGATGTTCTGGCAATACCACAAGGATAATGCGTAGGACTCTAAATATTTTATCTTATTTTCCACATTGTGTGAAACAATAAGCATATTTGGAATGTGTCCTATCGAGATTTATGGATGATCTCATGGCTCTAGACTCAATAGTGCGTTTTGATCCGCTCCTGGAGACTGGGGAGGCGTCTCCTGTTTAGGTATCAACATAGTTCGCAATGAGCGGTCGATACATTGCACAGGGTTCCTCGTGAGAATGAAACAAGCTCTTTTAAGAGAACTTGAGTGGTTGGGAAGTTTAGTGCAGTACGTCACTGGGTCCATGACGTTTTGTCTTCAATACCAGTGTTACCTTAGTAACCACTAGTAGCAAATGAAAGTTGAACCCGGTTTCTGCCCTAAGGTTGAATATTGGGAGGGCTATTTCTTTTCACCCTTTTCACATTTCATTTCTTTTTCATTCTTCAACCCCTTCAGTGCTTACCGAGACTTCATCACTAGACCCTTGTTGGGTTTGTTCCAGTCCTAGCTCTATCTCAGTCCGCACTCTTCCCTTTCTCATTTTACTCATTTTTTTAATCATTCCTAAGGACTTCTAATCTATCTAGAGGATTGTCCCTGGGAAGATCCTTCCGGTTTTGGTGGATCATGGGGATTCATACCTAACCTTAACCAACCTTATAACTCCATGCATACAGATAAATGGTCGGTCTTTGGTATTACTTCCACAAACGCCTTTTGCTCCCCCTCAATATGTGCATTGATATATGAAAGTGTTTAGCACATATGTGGGAGCCTATTATTGAGTCTAAAAGATAACGTTTGATTATCATATTTCATATTTAAATCACATTCTCTCCCCCGATCAAAAATTTCAAATCTTTCGAGATTTTGGATCTCAATTGATTTAAATAAGTTAGAAAGCGTTTGGGAGAGAAATGCGGTCAGTTCTAATATTTTCTGATAAAAGGAACCTTTTTCTTGCTCCCCCTCAATCTGTGAGGGAGGTTGTTATGTGTCAGATTTGATGAGTTTACAAAAGATTTGAAGTTTTAACGAAAAACTTTTGAAAATGTTCTCATTCTGACACATAACCATCACAAATCGTTTTGTTGCAAGGTTTTTGTACAAAGTGTGGAGAGTTTTTGATGATACATAAAATTTTGAGAAATCACTCTCCCCCTCAATCAATGACGGATGTTAGAACAGAAATATTTCCATAAAATATTAAAGTCATTGATTGAGTGAAAAATTTTATCAAAATTTAGATTCAAATTTGATTTTCAAACAAAATCTCATGGTACCACCAAATTTTGCTCAAATACTTCCCGGAAAAATCATAGAAGGGAAAGTATTTGGCGATAAAAAGAAGATTTCTCTTATTTATCAAGAAATAATGCACTGAAGCGTACATTAGATCGAGGAAACATGGATATAAAGTAATCCATGCCCAGGTGAACTTCACCCGGTAAGAGGAACAACCGTCTTTTTGGCGACGAGTTTTCCCCATTTTGAAAAACGGGTTGCTTTCTGAAGTAATAGCAAGCCATAAGTTTGAAGTTCGGGTTACAGCCTGAAATGACTGCAAGCCATAATTTTGAAAGAATATTTTTAGAAACGACATGTTTTAGAAAAACATTATTAAATAGAAAAACTCTTGCTCAAGCATATGTATGTTTCCGTGTCATTATTGAATGACATTTCTAGAAACGTACATAATATTGATTACACAAGAGACATGTCGTAAGAAGACTATTTTTGGATTTTAAGATTTTTCATATTTTTATGGGTTTTATAGGTTTTATATTTTTCTATTTTCTTTATGGTATAAGATATATACAAGGATATGTGAAGCAAAACCATTTCTCATCATTTACTTCCCGAAGACGTTTGAGAGATTCCGGCGTAAGACTCTTCATTCCAAGTCGCGAAAGAATGAATAGAAATCTTTCTCGTGGAAGAGCCTTTGTAAAGAAGTCAGCCAGTTGAAATTTTGTCCTCATGAAGTAAAGTTCCACTACCCCATTCTCATCTTATACCACCACACCTTAGGAGAATCCGTTTCCCAGGAGAAACTTTGACAGTGTATCAAACCATGCCCTAGGCGTCTGTCTTAGGCCAAAGAGAGCCCTTTTCAGACAATAGACATGGTTAGGATGATCAAAATATACAAATCTTTCTGGTTGACTGAAATAAAGAACTTTATTCAGCTCGCCTTTTAGAAATGCAATTTTCATATCCATTTGATAAACCGTCATGTTCTGACTTGCAGCATTGGCGAGAAACATTCTGATAGCTTTAATACGAACAACCAGAGCGAAATATTCCTCTAAATTAATGCCTTCCTGTAGATGATATCCCTTAGCAGCAAGCCTTGCCTTGTTTTCAGAACGACATAATGCTCATCAAGTTTCACTCTGAAGATCCACTTAGAGCAATAATCATTGCACAGTCTGGAGGTAGTACCAATTCCCATACTTCAAGTCGATCGAAAGTGCGAGCTTCATCTTGCATCGCATTAACCCAACAGTCTTTAGAGATAACAGTCTTGGAATCTTTGGGTTCAAATTAGGATAGTATGGAATTATAACAACACTACAAGGCATGGGTGATAAGTTTCCTTCGTGTGAACACCGGTTGAGAAGGATATCCAATAATGTAGTCAATCGGATGATCCTATATTCGTTTTCAGAGATGTTCATGTGGATGTAGGTAGGAACATGAAGAAGCCGCGTTTGTATTCCTTGAAGAGGATGTCTCAGAAGAAGATTCATGAGCAAATAGGTTTTAGTACAGAGCATCTTCAAGAGGAGCAAATGAATTCACTTCAAAAGAATAGTCGACTGCAGTGCCTTGATGTAATAAAGGAGATTGAAGGTTTGACGATGATGGTGAGTAACTTGTTGATTGAGCATCTTGATCAATTCAAGTAGACACTGATGGACCATTTGAGTTGTACAAAACTGGAGCAGCGGCAGCTGGTGGTGTCAGTGTATCATCAGTAGGTGTCTCAAAGTATTCATCAATCATTTGGTCAAACTAGATCTTCAAATGCTCATTTGTAGGTGATACATAAGGTACATGCAGGAGTGGAATTCTGTACAAGACCTGAACTGATTGATTCAGGAGACAAAAGTTTAGACGCGGGTCCTGCACTGAAGTGTGCAGGAGCCATATGCTCAGACAGCTCAACGAATGTGACGTGAATGGTTTCCAAGATTTATCGGGTTTGATTGTTGTAGATTCTGTATCCTTTACTATCTGAAGCATAACCAACGAAGAATCCAATATCAGGTTTAGCTTTTAACTTTCCCAGATCTTGACTGTCATTCGTAGGGTAGCATAAAGCACCAAACTCAAACTAGAAAAGAGAGATCCGGTTTCTTGCCATGAATCAGCTCATTTGGAGTTTTGTTGTGAAGAGTATGTATCAAGTATCGGTTTTGGGTGTAACAAGCTGTAGCAATTGCTTCCGCCCATAGAAACATCGGTGCGTTGGAGAATATTAGCATGGTTCATGCAGCTTTTATAAGAGAACAGTTTTGTCTTTCAACAATTCCATTCTACTGAGGAGTGCATGGGATACTTTACTGATGGGTGATGCCAACACTTTAGTAAAATTGAGTGAGTTGTTTGATGATAAACTCCGTTCCATCGTTTGACTGGATGATTCCGTCGGTTTTGTGAGTCTTACTAGCAGTTGTTTGATGAGTTTTATGATAACTTCTGGAGTCACGTCCTTGGTTCTCTAAAACTTTACCCATGTAAACCGAGAGTATTCGTCGACAACAACGAGTACATATTACTTCCCATTTATACTCTTCACACTCTTTGGTCTGCCTGGGTCCATGTGAAGGGTGTAAAGAACATCCATGTTGGTGTTGACAATTTTAGGTTTGTGAGTATGCTTCTTTCGTTTACCCAGTTGACAAGCCGAATGAAGAAGTTCTTTTTCGAACTTTAATCTGGGTAGACCTCATACAAGATCATTGTGAGCAAGATCATTGATGGTACCAAAGTTCAAGTGATTAAAACTTTGTTGCCATACCCATGATTTGTTCTTTGAGGCCTTTGAGAGAAGGCAAATTTGAGAGGACCGCATCATGTATTAGATAGAAAAGGTGTATAGATTTGTGCCATGACTGTCTTTAAGAAGATCAATATCATCCAATTCTGATACGAAGCATGTGTGTTTACTGAAGGCAACTTCAAGATCGGAATCAAAATATTGACCAAAAGAGAACAGATCATGCCCAAGTCCTTCCATGTAGTATACCCACGAAATTAGCTGTCACCAGAAACATAATCTCCATAACCCATAATTAACCCAAAATGATAGTTCCCGAATCTAACTGTCCCGATAAACTTTTTCACGAAATTCTCGAGCCCTGAGCGATCCCCAATCATAGGTTTAGAGTAGCCTGAGTCCAAATATCAAAGGACGAAATGTACGACCTGCATTTGGAAACATACGAGAGCAGAAAATTTGGAGCGTCGGATCCCTAATTTGAGTTGGGTTCCAGTTGGTTAGTGCAAACAAGTTCTGGAGCTACTAAGACCTTAGGTGCATTCGTTTCAATGGTGGAAATTTCACTAGTAGATGCAATGGGCCTATTTAAAGGACATTGGGTCTCCAAAGGGAAAGTTCTACCAGTTGGCTTCCATTCCTTAATGGGCACTACTTTAGAGTTAGTTATCCTAGTTAAAGGGCACTGTTCTCCTAAAGTGAATTTCCTTCCTGTGGGCTTCCATTGATAACCAACATTGGCAAACAGTTTACCTGTTGCTTTCCAAATTTGCTTACTTTGTTTAGCTCTCCAAACTTTCTTAACTGGGGTTTTGTAAAACGACTTCAGAAATTTCTCAACACATTTATCATGATTACTCGAAATAATGCATTCATTACATGTTTTGCAACGTGAATTTGGTTTTGAATTATGACTCATTTTGCTCAAGTTGGACTTAATGTTCCTCATGTGGTCGTCTACTTTCTTTTTAGGGACACTTTTAGCAGGTGAAGTCCTATAATTCCTTCTATTTCTCCTTGGTTTGGACTCTCTAGCTTTAGTGTTACTATTTACTCCTGTAGACGGACTAATGGGAATTTTAGTCTTTTTCACTTCCGGTTGCTGAACATGTTTTGATGTGTTGGGATCTGAAGTTTCCAAGGGTACCTCAAAGGTAACATGCTTGTTCTTAGTCATAGATGATGATGTAGTAGACCTATCTTGCTTGCTATCAATTTTCGGACATGTACCAATAGCATATTCTAAGAGTTCCTAAGATCTATTAGTGAGAAAGCAGGCACCTACAATGGCATCATCAAGTGGTTTTGCTATCCTATCCTCTTCAATGGTTTCACGAAGCAAATCAAGGCACTCCTTAAGATGTTTAAGATAGTCACTATGAACTAACTTATTATTCCTAAGGGGAAGAGGAATATACACAGCATCACACGCATACTTCTTACAAGCACAAACCTTTTGAACAACATTATCACAATTGATGATTGGCATTTTCCCTTTCACCTGAGTCTTTAGATTCTCAATCTCTTTAAGCAAAGAAGTTATCTTTTCATTGTTTATATCACGTGTGATCTTAATTGAATCATATAACTCTTTGTAATGTTGTTTAACTTTTGAATTTTCAGCACGAAACCAATCATTTTCATGTTGCAATTTATTGATGGTATCTTGAGATTGAAAATTCTGAGAATCTATAGACTGCGGTTTTTGGGTGCCAATCACATCACTCTTGTTTGACTTCAATTGGGCAATTTGGACCCTCAGGTTCCGAATCGTGTTAGTGTGAGCTTGAATCTTTTCATCACGTTTGGCTAATTCAAAATATGCATCAAATTCAGGAGCATCCGAGGATGTCTTGGAATTTGATATTTTAATTCTTTCTTCTAAATGTTGACACTTTAATTGCAAATTAAGATTATCAACCTCTAGTTTTGACAAATGCCTGACCATGTTATCATGGTCATCGTTTTGAATTTTCTCACGCAATTTTAAATTCTCCCCCTCAAGCTCAACAACACGATTCTGGAACACGTTCAATGCAATAGACATCTCATGAAATTGGCAGGCAGATAATGCAGAATCAGTAGCAGTATAAAATACATCCTGTGCAATACATTTAGCAATCAAATTCTCATTCATGATGAAAATATTTTTCCTCTCAATTTCACTGCATTTAAGGTCAATTACCAATTGTTTACCCTCATTTTCCACAGCATTGAAAACTTCTTTCATATTAGTAACATCTTGGTTTAGGGTTTTTTGAAGACCCTCAAAATGTTCTTTGAGAAGTTTGAAAAATGGCATGACCTCAGTTAAGTAGCACCGTTTTGTTTGTTCAAAACCCCTTTCCCCTTCAGTAATCCCCGTTGGTGTGATTCTCTTTTTACATGTTTTCTCAAAATCAGTGAACAATTGACAGAGAACATATAATCCAATTAGAGTATTATTTTGCGTGGGGAGGGTCAAAGGAACAAGATGCATTGGTGTGGTAATGGGATATATCGTTGGGTCAGCTATTCTAAAAACTGTACGTGTCTTTCCCACTATTCTTTCTGCTTTCATCTTTTCTATGTCTATGTTCCAGAAGACTTGCTCTGGAGTAAATTTCTTTTGTGGGGCAAAGACAGCTAATTTATTATCTTCAGAGTAATCATAATTATACAAGATTTTATTAGCTATGCACACGGGATCCTTTAATTTCTCAGCTAGTTTTTCTCTGGTTCTATCTTCTATCTCATTGCCCTCATCATCGGATGTAGCATTAGGAGGGGCAAGATTAGGCTCAAGCATAACGTTTGCATCAAATAATGCCGGTTGTGCACCTATACCGATTCTAAGGAAATTGGTTTTTGGCTTAGTAGAATCCTTCTCACTATGATCATCACTCAACTTCCTATGTTTATGCATCATTTGAGCAGTTTGAATGGTTTGGCCTTGCATGTATAACTTATCCTCAAGTTTATTTTTTTAGCATTTTAAGACTAGAGAAATCATTTAGGAGTTTTGTTTCCTTCTCTTTGAAATCATGTTTGAGTGTGTTAAACCCTTTTTGAATCTCTTGTTTTTGTTTAACAGTTTGATCCAGTTGTTTTTGCAAAGATTGTAACTCCTTTTTCAATGTTTCTCGCTTAAGATTATTTTCAGATATGTATGCACGCATTTTCCATTCCATGTTCTGCTCATGCCCAGTAAGTTCAAATCTAGCACGTTGTTCGTACCACCTGATCCTTAAGGATATTAAATCTAGTGGTCAAGGAGTCATCAGGATTATAGGCAGTGTTCTCATGCAACACACAATCATCATTTAAAACAGAAAATGCACTACATTGTACAACAGACACTTCGTTGTGTTTCACATGTTGTTCACATGGGTCAACATTGTTATTTCCCATGCCAACAACATCTGAATCGACATCGTTTGTCGGTTGTACTTTGTTGAGAATCTTTTGCTTATCAACCATGTCACACAGATCACTTACATTAGCACATGATACCTGTTCTTTTACTGGTCTGATATATGCATCCACATCATGTATAAGAGTCATTGAACTGTTCGTTGTGTCAAGCTTATCAGTCTCTGATTCTCTGCCTTTGGTGACAACTGACCCAGCTGATGAGGCGAAAAATGATCCGTTTTTAGGGGGTCATTTAAGCCCGAATCCGACTTTATTTGATCAAATATTGCCCTAAATCGTTCCTTTTGTGATTTTAGGTGTTTGGAGAGTGAATTCTGGAAAAGAAGCCATTTTGGTAGTACCTTCAACAACAATCCTTCTAACAACTATGGTAGTACCAACAATCTTGAAGGATTGATGTCTAAATTCATGGCATCTCAAGAAGCTCGCATAGCTAAGTTTGAAGCCGATTTCAAACAAAATCAAAGCGAGATGACCAATAAAATTGACGCATTGTTGAAAGTTCTCAATGACCGAGAAATGGGAGCACTCCCAAGCGACACAATCAAGAATCCGAAACTAAACGTTAATTCCATATCTTCAGTTTCGTCACCCACTTCGTGTCCACAATACTACTCGGTTAAATCAACGAGCACGTGTTTCAAACAAAACCAAGTTCCCCAAAAGGACCAATCAAATAAAACACCCAATAGAGCCGGTCAAAAGCATAGTTGAAACACCTCTCACGCAAGACCTTGACGATGAATTCAAAGAACTTCACCTTGAACGCCCCGTCATTGATGTCTTAGCGCGTGCTCCTTACTATAGTGCCCTCCTAGAAAAATATGAGAAGTATAAGCTAGGTAAAAATGGGACCGCCTTCGTTCAAAACAAGTTACCTAAAAAGCTTGATGACCCGGGTATATTTGTTTTGCCTTGTAAGATAGGAAGATCCGAAGCTTTCGACACATTAGCCGATTTAGGGTCAAGCCTCAACTTGATTCCCTTATCCTTATTCACCACTCTTAAGCTAGGAAAGTTAGAAGAAACGGAGGTATTGATAGGGCTAGCGGATGGAAGTATTGCACACCCGGTTGGAATGATTAAGGATGTAGTTGTTCACGTAGGGAAATTGACTATTTTAGCGGATTTTCACGTCCTAGACATGGTTAGTGACACTACATGCCCATTACTGGTAGGAAGAGGATTTTTAGCAACCGCTAGTGCCATGATAGATTGCAAGGAATCCAAGATAGCGGTAGGAGAAGGCGATACTTGGTCGGTGTATGATGTTAAGAAGCATAGTTATGATTGTGATGATGAACCGACACCGCATTGGGTAGAGATGAATAGGAGACCGTCTAGATATGGACCTTGGATAGAAAGGAACTTCATAGGACCTCAATGCCCATTTTATCTAGAAAAGGATTTCGTTGAGAAGACACATTCGGTAGAACAACTCATAGCTAGAGATGAGGAGCTAGATCCCTTTGAGGACCCCTTAATCTTTAGAAAGATGATTGAGTTCTTGAGCGTAATGCCTATTAATATAGAGTTGAATAAATGGAAAAGAGATGGAGATAAGTATAAATGGAGGTGGGACAAGCCACCTAAAGAAGGAGACGGATCATGGCACATGAGAATGACTTTGTATGATCCGGATGGAGAAAAGTTTGAAAGGTCATACCACACTAAGGAAACCGATAGAAAGTTGAAACCTAAGTTCGATCCCAAAGATGTCCTCAATGAGGAACTCACCCGAATCACGTAGTAACCCACGACTCTGAGTCTAGCTACAAGACTCGTAAATAAAGAAAAGCGCTTCTTGGGAGGCAACCCATGTTTTGTGTGATTTTATTTTTTTTTATTGTTATTTGCTTCCGTATGCATGTTTTATTTTTATTGTCGGTTGATCATGTTTCTCAATTAAAAATGTGGAAATACTTTATTATGTTGTTTAGCCTAGTCTTAACTTCAACCTAAAGGTATTTTTGCAAAAGATAAGTGTAAGGGGAAACCCCAAATATGTTTTTAAGAAACAAACCGATCATGATTCTCCACAATATTTAATGAACATGTATATTCGTATTTGTTAGTGTCAAATGCTTGTATTGAGTCATAATGAAGTTTTGCAGGATTTTCCAGGAAGTAGGACAAAGTTTTTCCAGAAATTTTCCGGAAACTTAACATAAGAATTTCTGCAGGTCCATTCTGACGGCGTCAGAGTATTGCTCTTGACGGCGTCAGGAGTTAAAATCTGGAAATTTTACCGGTTTTGTTTTTCTAACGGAGTCTTATGGTTTTTGTGAATTATTAAGTTTTATAATCTCCAGGAAATCTGCAAACTTCATTCCACAAGCATTATATCTTACTTTGTTTTCTAGGATTTAGTAACTTATATAGGATGCCGCCGATTTTACGCGAGGTTGCCTTGTCTACTTTTGTCAGGATTTACAGGTTATTTGTGACAAGAAGATGATTTATATTCTGGAAGGGAAGCTTTGATTGTTTATTTTCTTGGAGGAAGATTTAACCTGGCCAACCTATAATCCATACCGAGCGAATCAGGGGAGTATTTGATTTCATTCTCTTTACTTTTTAACTTTTACATTCTTTACTTGAACATTGGGGACAATGTTCATCTTAAGTGTAAGGGGAGGGTAAAAAGATGATACCTTACATATGCACTTTCGCTTGAGTTTGTTTTGTTTGATGGTAGATGTGTAATAAAACTATGAGAAATACTTGTTACTGCAATTTTAGCGCCAAATTTAAAATTTTTTACAACATTTAGGAGTGAAACTTTAGCCATAGCAAGCGTCTCATGGATAGGAGGTTGTATGACTAGCACATAACCGTATATTCAGAAAAATTTTCCACCCAAAAATGTGAGGTTCGCCTTTAGATTTGATAGGAAAAGGATTCATTATTAGTGCTTATGAGTGTACCGGTAGCATTTAGATTCTAGAACTTGCGTTAGTGATGCATCCCGAGACCGCTAGTGAGACTACATTCGTGTAGTAGGATTTACTACATGATAAGAGGCATTAGGATCACCCTTGTGTTAAACCCGTATTATAATTACTTGACCATTTAAGTCATATTACTTGGCTAGTTAAGTCAACTAATTTTTCCCACACCCTTAGCGTTGTACTCATTTTTAGTACACGAAACCCCTAGTACGCCCCTCCGAGCCTATCTTTTCATTTCTAACTTTAAGCATCTTACTTAAAGGAAGAATTTGTTACACCCCACTTAAATGTACACCCAAATCGCCTTAGCCTTCCGTGTATGCGCTCATTTTTAGTGCATTATTGTTATTTGTTAAACCCTAAGTTAACTATCTAATTGATTACATGGTTGCTAAGTCGAGTCATATCCTTGTACATATTGTTTTGGGACGATTGGGACTCATGGGTAAGTACTTATTTTATGGAGTAATGGGGAAGAACATCATTTATTACCCCCATATGTACGTTAATCTTAAAAGTGCTCCAAGTGTTTTGATTTTCTTAATTCGAGTCATTAGATTAGTTGAATGTAAAGATTCAAGTGTAAGGGGAATTCTCATCCCCTATGATGTATTATTATGGATGGTAGGGTAAGAGTGTATGCAAAAAAAAAAAAAAAAAAAAAAAAAAAAAAAAAAAAAAAAAAAAAAAAAGCGAAAAAATCAAGAAAAAGAAAAAAAAATTAGAAAAAGAAAAAAAGAGAAAAATCATACGGACTACCATCCCGTTTTCATTCTATGTTCATTTTGTGTTTTTGTTATTTTTCATTTATTAGCTTAAGTCGAGTCTAGTCTTGGCATAGCAACGCCATCTTGTACATGTAATTAACTAAGATTGTTAACTCGCCACCAGTAAAACTTCCTTTATCCAACAAAACCGTATAATTCATATCCCTACACCTAACGTTATAACCCTTTAAAAGACCTCTTTGATAGTTTATCCTAGGTGCTTACGCCATGTGGTGGAGGTTTGATCCTTTCCCAAGCCTATGGTAATCTATTTTGCTATGACAGGTAGTGAGAGATATCTTCCATTTCCATAATGTTATATTACTTTATTATACCCGAGAGATGTGAGTATCTAAACACTATTTGTGAGGTGCTTGTGTATGACCTCCGTGCTTGTCTATTGGTCTTTAGTGGAACGATTATTTGTTGTAATTACTTTTATATTAGTGTTAAATGACCCCTAACTTGTCTTTTGAGTAGAATAAAAGCTCATTTGCTTGAGGACAAGCAAATCTCAAGTGTAAGGGTATATGATGAGGCGAAAAATGATCCGTTTTTAGGGGATCATTTAAGCCCGAATCCGACTTTATTTGATCAAATATTGCCCTAAATCGTTCCTTTTGTGATTTTAGGTGTTTGGAGAGTGAATTCTGGAAAAGAAGCCATTTTGGACGTTTTTGGAGCATAAAAGTGAAGAAAACGGCAAAGTACCAAAATTCCATGCTGAAGATACAAGGTGACGGCGTCAAGACCACCATCTTGACGGCGTCAGACATGAAGAATTAAACACCGTAGGTGGTGACGGCGTCAGAAGGCTTCATGACGGCGTCAAAGTGGCAAGAATAAAATACCGTGGGTGGTGACGGCGTCACATAGGCCGTCATAAGTGGATCAAGGCCGTCCGAGGAAGTATATGGCGGCGAGGTGACGGCGTCACAAGTAACTCTTGACACCGTCAGCCTGTTTTTCCTATATATAGTTTTCTAGTTTTTTCATAAAAAGGAGAGAAGTTTTGGTGAAACCCTAAAGACGATTTTGGTGCCTCTTTTACAGGTTTTTCAAGGGTTCCAAACCCTTGAGACCTTGCATTGTAATTGAGATAAGTGTACTTTCAATTCAATCAATATGTCTATGTGTTGGTTGTTTATATCTTGTTCTTGTCTCAATTCCATTATGCTAGGCTAGATCTCTTTTGTGTTTGCTTAGATCTAATGAAACCTAGATGTTGATTATGTGTTGATTACTTGTCTATTCTTGTTTTGGATGAATGATATTATATGTTAGGCTTAAGAAAACTGGCAGATCTCCAAATGGTAACATGCTTGAACGTCTTAAGAAACATGAACCGAGGCGTACTAGGTCTTTATTGGTTGTATTTAATGCATGAGCCACTGTTTACAATCCCTATAGTTGTGCTGGGTCATGGTGTAGGAGGAGATAAGAGCTCATAGAGTTGGGGAGTTATGTATGCCACCCCACGAATGGTATTAAGGAATACAATCCGTCATCCATACAAGTGTAACAAGTAATTAACATGTAAAAGATATCTAGGGAGTAGTGAAATCTAAGTAAACACAATCTCTCCAATTACTGCTCACAACTTTAGTTTAATTTAGTTTAATTTCATTTTCATTATTTTATTTTAATTATATAATAGCTTTGGGTTAGTTGAATAGCAACTAATTCCGCCCACTCTTCCAAAACCCGAGATTTTACTTGCTTTCATAAAAATATAAAAATACAAAAATAATCATCTTTCACCTCTAGAGCTATTAATTAGGTTTTCTAATCCTAGCGACACTATTCCTAAGCTGAACGATCAATCCCCCGGTACTTGTCACTATACTATACTACAACGATCAGGTACACTGCCTGGTGGGGGTTGTAAGCTTCTCAAGATCCCTTGAGAGGTAAAGCAAGGTGCGATTCCCACGCATCACCAGCATTCGATGCTTTACCCGAATCCACACTACCATCACTTGATTGCACCTTACATGCCATCACCTTGTCTTCATACTTAGGTTCGTGCTGTGCTCTTTCCATAATATACCCCTTCACATTACCCATGAGCTCGAGTAGTGTGTCTCTGAACACCTCAACTTCGATTCCCGTGTAAGTAGCAAAGCTCGTTTTCGTCATTTGACTCTCATGATCATACTCCTCAGTGAATCGTGAATCAGTGAACACTTGGAGTTGGTTGTTGATCACATAGAATGCAGCCATAGATCTATCTTCAGAAAATTCACCTTTTTCAAGTTGTTGTTGAAGTTGATCTAAGTGTAGAGTCATTTTGACTGTGAAGGTCTCAACATTTTGACCAAAGAGTGTTGCGAATGCACGATTGAGACCTCCCAAGTATCCAGGTTTTGCAAAGAGAACCTTGATATGTGAATGGAGTGATCGAAAACATTCAATGCAACAATCCTTTGCATTATCGGGCAATTTAATTGACTGATGAAGTTCATTCTCTTGAGAATTCGAGCACGATGATTCCGTTGCTGTAGATTTGAGTATCTCAGGTATGACTGGATTTGAAGAATTCGACATGACGTAGACGTGCATGGGATTTTACAACTCTTGTGAGTTAAACCGAGAAATGAAATCTTTCGCGGGATTTTATAAAATCAACAAAAGAAACCGTGAAATGATGCTGAGTACTTAAGTGATTGAGTATGAGATGATAAACCTTGCAAGGTACAGTAAGTTATCTAAGTCAAGTCACAACGAGTCAAATCACACCAAGTCAAATCATAATTAGTCAAATTGCAGGTATCAACTTGCAACGTCAAATTGTAATTGGACAAGTTGCAACAACTCAAATCGCAACAATTCTCGAATCACATAACTATTCAACTTGCAGCGTATTATCAACTCACAACAACTTTATCACCTAGCAGTGTGATTTGGTTCGGTTGATGCAAGTTGTTACGGTGAAATTATGGTATGAAAACTTAAAACCTCAATAACTTCACTCCAGAGGTGATTTGGGCCTCGAAAAATTCGTTTCACGACTTTGTGGTGAAACCTCACAATATTCAGCCTGTTCCGGTCGTTTTGACAGGTACTTCGCTGAAAACGGAGTTACGGTTCAAAAGTTATGGCCGTTTGAAGTTTTGACGTAAAAAGTCAACTTTGGTCAATTCGCTGAACACCAACTCGCTGGTACACAACAATCCAAAAATGCCAACTCGCTATTCTCTAAATCAGTGACACATCAACTCGCTGACTTTGAATATCAGCAACTCGCTAAATTGAACAACTCGCTAACAGGACAACTCGCTAAGTCCACCAACACGCTAAATTAGTCAACTCGCTGAAATGGTCACAACTCGCTACCAATGATCAACTCGCTAAACAGACAAATCGCTAACTCCACCAACTCGCTATAGCAAACAACACGCTACACAGATCACAACCCGCTGCCAATAACCAACTCGCTAAACTCCACAACTCGCTAGAAAAGATCAAGTCGCAGGTCTGTCAACTCGCTACTATAATAGGACAAAACTGTCACTATCTAGCGATTTGGCTTTATACCCAAAAATAGCAAACCGCCAAAACGCTATTGTCAACTCGCTAACAAAAACCTGCCAACTCTCTACTTTGAAACAACCAACTCGCTACTTAGAAACACTCCACGAATTTCCTTTTTCTTCCACAACAATGATGATATGACTAAACCAATAGCTACACAAGATGTCTATAACCTTTCTAACTAAGAAAGTACAACCAAAACACCAAGATAAACACCATACGAGATCAAATGGAGAAGAAAGCTCACTAAAACTTTCGAACCAATACCAAACATAAAACTAAGCAACAAGTTTGAGTATGCCACTAATCCTAGGATAGAACCTTGGCTCTTGATACCAATTGTAGGATACTCATAATGATTAACACGTATGGTTTGGTTTGTATGGATCGAATGAGTAGAGAAATTCTAGAGAGATGTTAGAGAGAGAAAGAGATGGGAGCCTTTTCTTGAGAGAGAAACAAGAGATATTAGATTAGTGTAATGAAAGGTCCAACCCTCTCCCTTGGGTGGGAGAGGGTATTTATACAAACTACTTGGTGCCTCATGAAACAGGCTGTAGAGCGAGCATAGTGGGTGAAGACCCGACTCACTCCACGGATACTATTTACATATTAACTAACTAGTAATCTACTAACTAATACGATAAATACTAACTACGAGCTATCTTAATGCTATTACAATATTTAGGTGACCGAGTCTTTTATAGGAATATTTGTATTCCTAACAAACAGAAATCAGTGCAAGTTTTAAATCCATAAATTGTCGATGGAATATATTTACTTTAATTACCGATGATATAAAGTAAACTGTATATATTTGAAGAGATTACTTCATTGTTAGTAAAATTCGTTAAACTTGTGTATTAAGTTAAGTGTTGATTATTAGATTATGATGGTATAAAAAATTTGTTTGGACAAATTCCGCATAACTTAAAATACAAAATGTATTTTAGAGACCCCTTAAATGTTATATGGAGTATTAGAGCACAAGGTGTCATTGCTCAAAGACATGATCTTTTTTTATGTCACGTATGTTTTTTTTTTTTCTGTTTTCATCTATTTTCACTCATACACGTAAAAACACATCTCATGCCTCAAGTCAAAACCTTTTTAAGAGTAACTATTTTATTTTATTTTTTCATTTTTAAAACCAACTAATTAATTTCTTCATTCATTAAAAGTACAATTACAAATTACATTTAAAAAAATGTAAAGAAATTAAAAGTACATATTACATAAATATTTGAAAGAAAACTAACCTACAAGGACTAAAATGAGTAACGTACAAATTTTAAGATACTTATAAATTTGATTTTTTACAATACAAAAAAGAAAAGAATTAAAACTTCAAAAATTCGCGAATTCCAAAAACAATCACACTTCACGCGCACACATCATCCACCAAATACACATACCAAACACAAACACAACACAAATTTAACACAAACCAATGGTCAAAAAAGAAAAAGAAAATAGAAATGCAAGCATTGGCTTAAGCGATGGCGCAGTGCACAAGGGTACGTGCAATGGCGTGACTACACGTCGGATTGGCTCAGGGCTAAGCCATAGTACCGTGTGCACTTAACGTTTCTTTGACCATCTATATTATAATTTGGGTGCATATTATTGAATAATCACATTTTAATTGCCTTATCGAAACGTCAATATTTGGTAATTTATTAAGTTATGGCGTTGTAAAAATGTAATAGTATTGACATGTTAGTAATCATTTTCTTTCTCCAACGTCTTGCTAGATATTTTCAGTGAAATATGGTTCTAAGAGAAAAGAAAAGAAAGAAATAACTTGTGACATATGGCTTCAAGCTTATTATTCACTTTTTGTACGTTTAATTGTACAGACATATACCTACATCTTTAATGAGCTTATTGTATATCATTCAAAGTATATCAAACAACCAAACAAATTCGACAAAGATCAAGTTTATAATAATATTTATAAAACTCAAGAACTTTGACATACATATATCTTGGTCTCAGCCATTAATTAAAAAGGGTTGATAACAATTTCAAAAACTGATCAAACATTTATTATAATTAAACATAATTAGCAACCAAAACATACTACGTATTTTTGACATGAGTTGCACCACAACCGCCAACCTAAGAACAGCCTCCACCACTGTCAAGGCGTCACCACAGCCACCACCCCCACCACCAACATGGGACACACGAGCAGGAAATTTCGAGTTCCGTACTTGTTGTACGTAGAAATTTCTTCCCAAACTTGTACGAAAAAGTGAGAGAAGCTCCCGATTCTGCCTTCCCATTAACAACAGGATAACTAACTAACTGACTCTCTTTCCCTTCTTCTGTAATACCTTCCATTAGGTCTTTTATAGGCACACGTACTTTACCCAATGTTTTACTGAAAAACATCCATTTGACCGCTTTAATCTTGATTGCAAGATCAAGGCGGTCTTCTAAGCCTGCGGCCTCATTAAAAGTAAGCTTAATCGGCATATTCAATGTGAGTTCTGATGAGCCTGTGCTTCTGAGAATTGGGGTTTGGAGCGTCTTGCCACCGGTTCCACTCACGGCAACATAAACGTTGTATTTGCTGAGGGATGTAAGACCCCCTGCGGAGATGATTGTAAGGTCTAGAGTTCTACGCTCCATGATTGAAAAGGTGATGGACTAAGGGGTATTCGGGATTGCGTTATGGGATAGATTATCTGATTATGAAACTATGAACATGATATTTGCGGTGAAAAAAAAAAAGAACAATAATTGTTTGTTTGTTGTTTTTCCTTTTTTGTTACAAATAATGCAAGATGCTGTGGAAATTTATTTGAAGAGACGGATGTTGTACTAACAAATGCATGTACGCATATATATTTGAGAAGCTTCCATGTATCAAACTTTATACATTCGTATAAATTAATTTCAACAACAGAAATCAGCGCAAGTTTTAAATCCATAAATTGTCGATGGAATATATTTACTTTAATTACTGATGATATAAAGTAAACTGTATATATTTGAAGAGATTACTTCATTGTTAGTAAAATTCGGTAAACTTGTGTATTGAGTAAAGTATTGATTATTACTACTACCTCCGTCCCATATTTATAGTCCATCTTTCCTTTTTCGGTTGTCCCAAATTAATTGTCCACTTCCATAAATAGATAAGGAATTTAAATAAACTTTACCATATTACCCTCATTTGTGGTTATTATTACAAACTTTAAAGAAGTTGGAAATTAATTAATTAAGGGTAAAATTGTCTTTGTGCAAAAAGTAAGAGAGAGAAAGCTGTAAAGATGATGCTTTTCTAAAACTGTGTGTTTTTTGTCTGTGGACAATAATTTTAGGACGGAGGTAGTATTAGATTATGATGGTATAAAAAATTTGTTTGGACAAACTCTGCATAACTTCAAAAACAAAATGATCTTAGAAAGATTAAACCATGATAAGAAAATGAACTTTGCTTTAATTCTGCGTGTATTTTAGAGACCCCTTAAATGTTATATGGATTATTAGAGCATAAGGTGTCATTGTTCAAGGACATGATTTTTTTTAGGGAAGTGATATGTACATATATATTTTTACTTTATACACATAAATTTTAGTTGTATGGCCCTAGTGGTCCTACTAAATTTATGTGTATGAAGAAAAAATGTATGTATGCATATCACTACCCTTTTTTTTAATGTCATGTCATATCACGTCAGTTTTTTTCTGTTCACATCTATTTTCACTCACCCACTCAAAAGCACTATCTCTCATGCATCAAGCCAAAACTTTTTTAAGTGTCTATTTTATTTTTATTTTTATTTTTTCATTTTTAAAACCAAATAATTTCTTCATTCATTAAAAATAAAATTACAAATTACATTTAAAAAAAATGTGAAATTAAAATTACAAATTACATAAATATTTGTTGGAGGATGCGGTCTCTTTGGAAGTTGCGTTTGGCCTATTGGATTGATCGTGGGAGATCCAAATGAGAGTTGTACTCTTTTTTCACTTCTTAAGGGTTTTTCCTACGGGTTTTTCCTTGGGAAGGTTTTTAAGGTGGCAGTCTCAGCTCTTTTGTTCATCAATTTCCTTTGAAGCGGCTTATGGACAGTTGTGGTGATTCATGTTTCTTGCGTTGGTTGTTTCTTATTGGAGATTTAGTTACTGTTTGTTTTTAGTTTGTTTCGCTCTGTTGCAAGTCATATATTGGTTAGAGGTTATTCAAGCGTTGCTTGAGATTAAAGTGGCATTTCAGCCATATTTTATTGTATTTCAATTTTTTTAGTAATTAATATATTTTACAAGGGTGAAGCCCTTTTACCCTAAATATTTGAAAGAAAACTAACCTTCAAGGACTAAAATGAGTAATGTACAAATTTCAAAATCCTTACTTATAAATTTGATTTTTTACAAACGAAAAAAAAAGAAAAGAATTAGAACTTCAAAACTTCGAACACCCTGCACACGTACCAAAAACAATCACACTTCACGCACACACATTAATTAACCACCCAATACACACCCGAAACACAAACACAACACGAATTAAACACAAACCCACTGTCAAAAAATAAATAGAAATGCAAACATTGGCTTAAGCGATGCGCGATGCATAGGGGTTTCATGGCGTGCGTACATGTCAGATTGGCTCAGAGCCTAAGCCATAGTACCGTGT
>JARVZY010007515.1:17500-22958 GCA_030686995.1 Artemisia argyi | reverse complement strand
TGTACTTGCATCCCTTTTTAATCCTTTTTTCTAAATTTAGAAAAAATTAGAAAAGAAACCGTTTTTCCCCTTTTGATTGTATTTGATCTGCCCCTTCGATTGATTGTATAGTATCTCAAAACACACAAACTTCCACTCACTTTTATATTGAAAAATCAAATGTATATTTTCACTCAAAAAGCCTAAATTTATGGGAACCATTAACTATTTATTGACTGACAATTCGTGAATTATTCTTGGATTTGAATATCAATTTTGGTTTGCCTAATGACATAAGAATAAGCAAAAATTTTTTGATACATACTTAATTTATTTTTTTAATCAAAAATCCTTCTCAATTTCCATTATAACAAAAATTATAGGTATATGTAAACCCCAGAACGGATATTCTTATACAGATACCAAATTGGCTATTTATATTATAGTATGTTGCCTATAAATAAAGGGAATTCGTTGGAACAAAAAAAGGCCTGGCTGGGTATTGACCGGGCCAGGCCCAAAAGGCACTTCGAACAAAATAAAAGAAAGAAGGTGTTCTTTATTTATCTTTCTATTTGGATCTTTCGAGCATCTAAATTGAATTGCTAATTATATAATAACGATAAAGAATGTGAAAGAAATACTTTCTTTAATCCTTACTTGATGTGTAATGTAACATAGTAATTATCTTTTTCAATTGGGAGAGATGGCTGAGTGGACGAAAGCGGCGGATTGCTAATCCGTTGTACGAGTTATTCGTACCGAGGGTTCGAATCCCTCTCTTTCCGTTTCCGTTGATGAGTTTCCATTTTTTCTTTCAAATTTTGCAAACCCCTTTTTATTTTTCCTTGTTAAATGTGTGGAATAGCTAAAAAAAATCTTAAGAAAATTATAAAATCAAGCAATAAAAACAAAAAAATTATTCTTCACGTCCAGGATTACGTCCTGGATCATTGGATAGGAATCCAAAGATGAAGAGAGAAACAAAGAATATTACTACTGTATAAACGAAAAGTTTGAGAGTAAGCATTACACAACCTCCAAGATCATTTTTTGAAAAAGAAAAACGAGAAAAGACAATAGATCCTCCATTTTTTATATCACATATCCTATTTTGACACCAAGAAAAGAATTCTAGAAATAGAAAAGAATGTTCAGAAATTCAAATGAAGTTGAAATTTGTAATCAGAGTCTTTGATTACCACAAATCACTTTCATACCCAAATTAGATATTGTAAGGGACCCGAAGCTAATAAGGTATTTCGCCGTAAAAAGGATTAAAATCAGGAAATAGGGCGTCTCGTGGCTATCCGAGAATTTCAATGTTTGAATCGAAGGTTCATACTGTCAGACTTATTTGATCTTATCAATTGTTATAATTTTTCTCGAATAAATATGAATTTTCTAGGATAGTATTAAAGATCTTATCGAAAACTTACAGCAGCTTGCCAAACAAAGGCTAAAAGAAAAAAGAACAGGGGTATGACTGGCATAACATCTACGATTGGATTCAAAAAAGCATAGGCTTCGGGCAATTTGGCCAAGAAAAGACTACTCGGATAAAGGGCAGAATTAAGACAGATCAAACTAAAGATATTAAGCATAACAGACATTTTTTTCGTCGAGATAATTGCATTTTGATTGAGTTATTGATATAAGGAAAAATGAAGTAAAGTAAGGTAGACAAAAAATCCTTCTTTTTCCGCTCAATCAAAAATCCTCCGATTCTCAAAGGAGAATAGAAGAAATCATACTTTCATACAATATCTTAATTGAATTATATGTAATGATCAATAAATTCCATTGAATTAATTCTAGAGATACACATGCCAAAATCCTAGCACGAATCTATAATAGATTCTATAAAGAATAAAGATTTTCTATAGTTGGACTGGAATTGACGAACACTTAATACCAATATTATTCTTTAATAGTATAAGTATCCAATAAAAATAGAAATGGGGCGTAGCCAAGCGGTAAGGCAACGGGTTTTGGTCCCGCTATTCGGAGGTTCGAATCCTTCCGTCCCAGAGCATATCCATTGTATTCTAATACTTCTTTTTTGTTCAACAAGGTTCTGTTTCAAGGTTTGGATAGACTTTTTTTATTCTTCGCGGAATCATATCTGACTTTTTCACAAACCAAACTAAATCGAGTTCAAATGACATGCAAAAGTAACTGAACCCTTTTGTGACCCATAGAAAATGGGGCATAGATCACAGTTGGAAAAAGATTACTTAACCTCAGGTTAAAAAAATATGAAAATACATATAAAACGAGGAAGTGCTTAGCCTATAGGTATGTATGGTTATCCTATTTCAGTGACAATAGTGTTTCCATTTTTGTGAAAACTAAATTGCATCCCTAAAATATGAAAATTTAAATATTTAACAATGATATTTCTTTTTATTGTTCGATCTATTTAGCTTATTTGCTTTGCATCATTGACAATTCCATTTGAAAAGAAAGAGAGATCTTGCTTTTTTATGATAATAAAAAGGAGTAAAACTTGACTCAAAGAATGATGTAGAAGTAGAAAACTTTTTCAACTATCAAGATTTGTAATGATTCCTTCTAGGTTGGGAAGTTGAAAATGGTCAGTCTATCTTATTGAGTCACTTGAAGAGGCAGAGTCAAATAGAATTTATTTATTTATTTTATTTGTGCGATTTCTGTTAGTTATGTTATTTCTATATTTGGATTTCTTAATATTTCTGTTAGATATTTTTTTGAGATAGAGATTTATAGAAAAATGTTATATTCAGACAAAAAAAGACGGCATTTTGCTAAAATTTATTCAGAAAAATCTTTATTATCTGTGTAGATATTCTCTATTAAATATAAATAACTATGTCTCTGTACCGACTGAACCAATGACTATTCATGATTCCATAATTGAATCAATTCCATACTGGTTCCAAATTAGAGGAATGTTATGGTAAAACTTCGTTTAAAAACGATGTGGTAGAAAGCAACGTGCGACTTGAAGGACATGATCCGGTGTGGATTCTTATTGTTACATCCACCATTTTATATAGGAATGAAGGTGCTCTTGGCTCGACGTCGTTTGTTCTATTCTACTAGAACCCTTCTTTTTTTATTGGGTTCTAATGTAAATAGTTCATGATGGAGCTCGAGTAGAAAGTATTTATTAATTTCTCAGGGGCAACGATCTAGGGTTAATGCCAATTAATAAATTGGAACAACTTCGTAAGTATATCTTCGATATAGAAATCGAAAGGATTCCATTCCAACAAATTTTCAAAATTGTTGGAACGGCTAAAACTTTTTCGATCGACAGTGTATCGCGCATGAATCAACCTCGGTATGATTCTTTGATAGAAAGAAATCCCAAAAGGGGTATGTTGCTACCATTTTGAAAGGATTAAGAAGCACCGAAGTAATGTCTAAACCCAATGATTTAAAACAAAAATAAAGGATCCCAGAACAAGGAAACACCACTTCAATTGTCTCACGGATCCGAATAAAGAATCCAAATAAATTTTAAACGAGACAAAAACGGTGGGTTAAAGACCACTCAATAAAAAAATATCTTAAAAATCTTTAATATATTTGAGAATTATTATTATTATATTATTGAACTTGAGTTATGAGTACAAATGATTTTTTTTCAGCAACGCAGCTAAATAAAAATGACTATGAGTTAAATTGAAATTTGAAATTATATTATAGAATAATTCATTTTACAGATTTTCTATTTATTCTAATTCTAATTTTATCCATAGACAAAACATCATTTTTTCTCGAGCCGTACGAGGAGAAAACTTCCTATACGGTTCTAGGGGGGGGGGGGTTCTTTTTCATCTACATCTATCCCGATGAGCCGTCTATCGAATCGTTGCAATTGATGTTCGATCCCGAAGAGAAGGAAGAGATCTTCAGAAAGTGGGTTTTTTATGATCCGATCAAGAATCAAACTTATTTAAACGTTCCCGCTATTCTCTATTTCCTTGAAAAAGGTGCTCAACCTACAGGAACTGTTCAGGATATTTTAAAAAAGGCAGAGGTTTTGCCCTAATCAAATGAAATTCAATTAAATTAAGGAAATAAAAAATAAGGGTAGGATAATGATTTCTATATCATTTTGGATATCTTTTCTATACTATGTTTTTTTATTTCCTTCTTTTCTTCTTCTATTCGTATCTAGTTATCATTGTTTTTATAGAATCCTTTTTGATAGAATCTTTTTTGATAGAATCCTTTTCTAAGGAAACCCTTATTTGATTCATCCTCACAAAATAGAACTATTTTGGCATTACCTGCAATTGGATGGTTTTCATTCGACCTCTAATATCAAGTAAGAAACAAGGAATCGAAGTTCTTTATTCTATATGGATTCAATACACTCTTGATTGCATAAATACTTTTTCTACTTCTTCTTTGTTTATTCTCCATCTAAACTAAAATTTTTAGTATATATGTATATGCAGTGCCAATCCAACACAAGTCCCTTTTTTACTATTCTTTCAATTTAAGTTCTTGTTTTTTTTTTTCCATCGTATTCCTTTCTTAACGTTTATATTGACAACATTGTATCGAACAAATATAATTCATCGTGATAAGCAGTTCTATTTATTTCCGTCCCATAGGTTTTCTTTTTTACCTGTTGATTCAAATGATGGGTTCGTTGGATTTGATACCCGGATTTTTGATTGAAAAAGTGTATAACATAGAAATAGGGGATGGTCTAGCATTTTTTACATTTCTTTATTTATTTTGATCGGGAATTTTTTTTCATCTAATTTAGTCATTTTTATGTTCCAAATAGATTAGAAATTTTTTTCTATTTTTTATTTCGTAGATTAATGCTTTGATTTAATAATTTTTTTTTATTCTGATTGTATCTACATACCCCTTTTTCTATTTGGGTTGCTAACTCAACGGTAGAGTACTCGGCTTTTAAGTGCGGCTAGGATCTTTTACACATTTAGATGAAGCGAGGGATTCGTCCATACCATCGGTAAAGTTTGGAAGACCACGACTGATCCTGAAAGGGAATGAATGGAAAAAATAGCATGTCGTATCAATTAAGAGTTTTGAGAATATTTTATTCTTTCCGGCTCGGTACAAAGCCTTCTTTAATTTATTGAAAGGTAGGAAACTAAAGTCAATTTCAAGTTGGGTCGAATTAATAAATGGATAGGGCCCCAAAGCTTCAATTCATTTCATTTTTTTTTAGGGAAAGAAAAAGCAACGAGCTTCCGTTCTTAATTTGAACGATTACCCGATCTAATTAGACGTTAAAAAAATATTAGTGCCCAATACGGGAAGGCTTTCTCCCAGGAATGTATTCCTGATTTTTTAATGAATCCTAAATATTATCATTCTCCATTTCATAATGGAAACGTATGTGTATAAGAAACAGTATATTGATAAAAAATTTCCAAAATCAAAAGAGCGATTAGGTTGAAAAAAGTAAAGGATTTCTAATCATCTTGTTATCCTATAATGAAAACGA
>JARVZY010007514.1:5000-17500 GCA_030686995.1 Artemisia argyi | reverse complement strand
AGTAAGCTCTTTATGCTCTCTCCGCTCGCTCCTTTTCGTAGCGTAGATCTTTCTTCTCTTAAGAGATTTTGAGAAGAGTGAGTGCGCTTTCGAAAGTTTCGACTTTTCGATCTTTCTTCCCTTAGCGCACAAGCACTAAGCAAGTAAACTACCTTTTTTCTTCTCTTTCATCCCAGACTCTTCTTTTTTTAATAAAAAAAAAGAATCCAGATATCTCCGAGAAACTACACTAAAGGGAACTGTTAAGTACAGACGATGCCTAGAAATGATAGTAACACCTGGGGCCTTCGAAATACCAAATCCCAGCTTAAGTCCAAAAGGCCTACACTTTAACTAGGAACAGAAAGGTCCGCGAAATAACCGCGTTGCTCGATCAGTGAAACCAGAGTGATGGTCTTCTGGGACGATACATTCGTAATGGATCCATCATATACGTTATTTTAGATGGTTCTAATTGTGGGCGATAGTCTTCATCATCCTCAGCAGCTTGAGCAGGCTCCTCAATGGCTTGGATAGCCCCTGAAGTAATATCCTAACGTGTACTCAAGAACACAAGAAAAGAGCTTTTAAATGGCCTTCTGTTTTTTTTGATCAAAAAGTAGTGTTTTCCCGTGTTTTTAGGCCATAAACTAGAGAGTTAGGTTAAAGGTAAGCCGGCTAAGAGGACTAGGAGCTTAGCTTGCTGGCGAGAAAGGGTGAGTGTTCAGTACGCTCTTTAGCCTTTAACAAGGGCTAAGCCGCTAGGAATGGCTTGCTGGCCTGTTGGGAGAGTGGAACGAAGTTATTCTCGTTAGAGAAGCACGAGTGGAACGGCTTTAGTGTCAGTAGGTGCCTAAATGAAGCGATTAAGCGTCGGGGGCTTTGCTGGCTTGCTGGCTAGCTCGTGCAATCAATCAAAAATGATTCGCGTTAGTAAGCTAGCTTTGTAAGCTAAGCAAGCCTGGTTCTCCGGGCACTACGGTAGGACGTGGATCGACCATGACGAGAATGGACTTCTCCATAATGTAATAGAAGAGTCACAGTCCAGTTCCACGGGCTTTCTCCCTTCACGAAGGAGAGATGAATTCCATTCAGGCGGGTAAGGGCTCGGCTTGACCCTGTGTTCTCTCCTGGTCGGGTCGGAGGCGAAAACTGGCAAAGTTCATCATTCAGTGGTGGGGTGTTCGTAGAAAAGAAGGCGTCGCCCAACGAGTGTCAGATTTTGATGGAGTCTCGCTTGGATGCTGGGGAGATCCATAGATCTGGATAGAGTCCCCGGAATAGTACGCGCGCTAGCGCGCTACGGCTTACGCAGTTGATCGGATCAGATAGCCCTTCGGGCAACCAACCAACCAAACCCGGCACATCAAATTCCATTCCGATCAACAACTTGGAGGTATGGCTGAGCGGCTTAAGGCATTGGTTTGCTAAATCGACATACAAGAAGATTGTATCATGGGTTCAAATCCCATTTCCTCCGGAACAGAAGTGAAACGGGCGGGCGAAATGACGTGAGAGAAAGAACCTCTTGGTGGAGTCCAGCCCCCCAGAATAGCACTACTTAGTGACTAGGAGCGGAGAGACCTTTGCGCGTTCTTTTTGTTTGATCGGCCTATCTTCTTTCTATAAGCAAGCTCCCTCCGGCTGTCCAGGGACAGGACGGCTCTCGGTTCTTGAGCATGTTGGGGGATTAGGCGGCAGTTGAAAGAGCTGCTCGAAAGCTTGACGAAGAAGCGAAAAAGGCCTATTATATATATTCTATTTTTTTTAGTACAAGGGCTTTTTACTAGTCAAGTGGTAAGGTAGGGCACTATTCGATGAATAAAACAGATTTTAGGAAAGTGGTTCAGGTAGCTCAGCTGGTTAGAGCAAAGGACTGAAAATCCTTGTGTCAGTGGTTCGAATCCACTTCTAAGCGGGCCAAGGGTCCAAAGGCCGGGAGCGAGCCGGATTTTGAAATTCAAGTGCAAGAGTAAGCCAAAAAATGTGAGCGCTCCTGCACTATACGGCTTTTTTGCGTCGCCCTATCTTGCTGGAGGCAGATTTCGAAAAAAAAAAGCTGTTTCTTAGGTTCTCGCGTCCCTGTGCCCAAAAGGATGGGTGAGTTCGGTTTGAGTGTTCATCGATCGGGTGGATCTATATGCTCCGGGGTGGTGAGACGAGGTGTAGCGCAGTCTGGTCAGCGCATCTGTTTTGGGTACAGAGGGCCATAGGTTCGAATCCTGTCACCTTGATGTGAGGCATTCCGTCAGCAAATACTCAAATATGAACATCCATCGACCGTTACCACTTCCTCTTACTCGTGACTCGTATATGTACTTTCTATAGCAAGCACACGAGACCTATAGCTAAAGATCATATAGCGCCACAGTATATATATACGAACCTATAAGGAACACTTATCTCTTTCTCAGTGCTTTCTTTAGGCTCCTGGCTGCTCGTTGGTAGAACACAACCCATATGATATTGAGCTTGAGCATTCGGGCTTCTTTCTTTTTTTTTAAGAAATGCTTCTTTCTAATTCTAAGGTGGTAGGGCAGCTAGTTTGAGTGGGGCCTGACGGTTTCCCGAACTTCTTCTTTCATTTTATATTAATAAGGGGCTAGTTAGGGAGGAAATATCGATGGCAATCAAGGATGGATTTCTATTTCGGAAGGGGTGCTTACTGAAAGAGTTCAACACTACGCTCATTGCTCTTCTTCTAAAGTCCCTTGGAGCCAATCGCTTGCCTGAAGCTTGACATGATGAAGGCGCTTTTAAGCCCTTCCCGAAGGAAAGAGGGAATGGCCCTTCCTCTTACCTTCTGTTGAGACTGAGATAGAAGACTGGGCTTTCCCCCTCTTCTACCGAGAGGCCGCGGGAGTCAACTCTGTCTCATCCTCATCCCCCTGGTAAAGGCGATCCTAAGCCCTCCTCTCCGCCTAGGAGGCACCTGTTTGGATGAAGGCACGGGTCGTCTAACAAGGCATGGGACCCATAGATTCATTGTCTGCTGTGCAGAAGCTTCCTTCCTGCATCTGCATGCGCGCTTCCCCAGAAGGAGGCACACATTGTAACAATTCATCGCGATAGCTGCCTTTGGCTCTACTCTAATTGGCAACGAGACAATGGATTGGATTGATTCCTACACCTATGGGCTCAGGTTCCTTCCTCCTCTAGTCCGAATCAAGATGGCTCCTCTCGATCTTGTGATGCCTTCGGCCCAAAATTCTCCAGATAGCTGCCTTGACTTTTATATTAGTCAAGGGAAAGCTTATGAACGGTTCCGAAATTACACGCTATTCCGTCTCATCCTTTCGCCCCGGATGGTAGGAATAAGATAAAGGAGGAGGACTTTTTTTACTTCAACCGAGGAAGACTCGCACCCGCGTCTTTGTTTGAATCACTGACAGTTCGGGCAGGCCCGCAGGACTGGAATTCTGAAAAGAAGGAATGTCTGGCTTTTCCTATTCTAGTGCAGGTTCTTGCTCGGTATAAATCGCTTCACTTTGAGTGGGCTTGGCCCGCGCCTTGACAAGGCTGTTGCCCCTCCTTCCACCCGTAGAGAGAGCCGGAGTTAGGCCTTTGTATGACGGATTGATTGATAGTAGGATCAATGATGTTTAGTTTCATTCAGGATCGACATGCCCCAGGTTTGAAGAATTCGATGACTGGCCTTCGCTGCAAAAGATCCCGGAATTGGTCGATTCGGAATCGGCTGGATTGGAGGAATCCGGAGCCACAAGGATCTTCAACGGGTTCGAAAGTCTTTTGATTCCAGGCGGCCGGCCCAATTCTATGGAATTCGCTATAAGTCAAGCTTGTCGACTATCAAAGGAAAGGCCGGTTCGAATTTTTTCTTTCTTTTTTTTTCTTTTTTTATAGGGAGGATAATCTCTTTTGGCAGCTCAATCCTCACGGTAATAATTATGCCAATTCCGCCTAAAAAAATCTTCAGGTGATCAAGAGGGCCCCTTTTTCAGTAGATGAGATTAGGATGAAAAGTATTATCTCAACGATGCTTTTCTCTGGCTTGCTTTTCAAAATTGCATTTTGGCCTGCGGTAATGTAATCGGGATTTTCACAATTTTTTTGACTTCTTTCAAAGGGGAATGAAGACCTTCCTTAGAAGTTGTCGCTCGATCGAAAGGATATAATACATACAAAACCTTAACTTCGCGGACTTTCCGAGGTATAACCTTCGCCACGACATTAGTGGCTTAGCTCTTCGCGCTTCCCGCAGGCTTTTTTTATAGGGAGAGAGTCAGGGGGGGCGGTACGGAAGATTGGTCCGCTCCGCAAAGCTTAGCTTTTCGGTTTCCTCCCCCTATGCGGTCGGCCTTATTACCAGTCTGCCTCCTTTCTCTTGATGGAATATCTCAATACCCGAGCTCCTGCTTTCCTTGTGTTCTTCACCGGCGCTCGCCGGATGTATCACTCATCCCGCTCCTAAGGTAAGGAGTCTTCTGTGTGTTAGAATCTTTACGGGAATGAATCGCATATGTTGGTTGAGAATTGCTCGGGAATTCATTGATAATGATAATGACTTTGCCAGGTTCTAGGGGGCTACTATTCTTTTTTGTCGATCGAGCCGCTCTCCCTCATTCCACTCGTCCAGCCCTCTTCACGAACTTGTACAATCGATGCCACAAAGATAGCCAACTCTATTATCAAAAAAATAAGGAAAGGGGCGACGATTTGGCACCAGATATCCGGAGGTGTGGAAAGAGCAGCTGTGAGAAGCGGAAAAACCATCAAAAAACGACGATTGTTCGTGGGGGTTTCCACAGAAAGACCCCTTGGTTCTGGCAAACGGATCACAATTACAGGTACCTGGGAGCATACCGATGGAATGAACGAAATACGAACAGTTAACATAATATGGTCATAGATCTTAGGTTGTAACTTGATCATGAGCGAATTTGTTGATGTTGCACCCATCAAGTATGGAAAGTGCCAAACATTGGGAACTACCCGGGGAGGAGTTAGGAACAGGAACAAGGAGAAGCGAGAACCACTTAAATGGAGGAATCGATTGTATTTCGTCCTTTGTTCCCCATAGCAACTGGGGATCAAAAAGCACCAAATTTGATGACTTATTAAGGGAAAGACGAAGTAAGAGCATGCTATTGAAGACGTTGCAAGATATGTCGGGGAGGCCTCCGTTGATTGTGTACGAACAAAATACGAGTCCAAAGGCAAGGTAAGAATAAGAAAGGGTTTAGCTAATAGAGATATTAACTCTTCCGGGAACCAGTAACGCGTAAACCATGTCAAACCAAGACCGATCAATATCCGAACGGAACGGATTCGAACTTCTCCTAGAATAGTTTCCGGTGCGAAATGAAATTCATAGGATATATGAGTAATTCAAAGGATAAATAGAAAGATTTTATAGGATTCTTTAGTAATGAACAAAACAAATAGATTGATTATGTATCACAATTTCATCACTACATCGAAGGCTTTTTTGTAAATATATTGATAAGATAGCTTGGTATCCAAACTGTATCAATGATTGTGATCCTCATTGTGTAGTGTACATAATTCGTGTTAGGGTCTACCAAAGAGGGTGGGTATAGGGCATCTAATAAAAAAGTTTCCATTTCTATCGGTCATAAAATCAATCAAAAAAGAAAAAGCAGACAGGAACAGTTTTCTTCTCTAAACAAGCGGGTTTGGGGTTCTTTTTTTAACACCCTAATTCTCTTGTTTGTTGGCTTTAATACCATGAAATAAAATAGAGAAAAAGACCTTCAAGATAATAACCATTTTCAAGAGACAAACTCCAGTGAACCACTTTCCTCCTCTCTTCTTTTCTTCATTCCATTCATTCCCCTTTGAAAGAAGTAAAAAAAAAAAAAGAATCTAACGCTCTAGTCTAATTGAAGACTTTCAACGCTCATGCTATTTGAAAGAGCTTTCAACATGGAGTGGAGACTCCATAACGTACACAAAGAGTAACCGCTCTATGAATATCATCCTAATTCAGGTCTTGTTCCGCACTTAAATGATAACTCAAAGCCTTACCTTGACCAGGAAAACCTCGATGACATAATCGTTTATAGTCACTCACTGGAGGTTTGGAACCCTGAGTACAGTGTTGCGCGTGTAGCAGGAAAAGAGGCTGTACGTGAAAGGGTACTCGGACTAAAGTGCTATTTCTTGGCCATTGGATCAGCAAGGGTGTGATTCAGATGGATCAAGAGAAGATCAGGTCTGTTTTGGACTGGGAAGTGCCGAAGAAGGAGAGAGCAGGCAGCAGTGGTGAAGCCGGATGCTCGAAGCAATTTTCTTTTTTTTTACGACAAGACAGCTCAGGAGGAGTAGAAAGTTGCCACAACCTAGGAGGGGTTTATATTATAGGAAGCCAAAAAACTTGAGCCTTTTTACAAACTTCTTATCTTAAAGGGGGAGAGCGACAGGACGGCTTCAAGGAGAACGTCGAGACGCCATCAGTTTGGAGCGCGAGGCCAGCAGAGCTTGCTGCAGAGGAGATCCGGTAACTTTTATGAATGTGGAGGAGTGGGGAATTTTTCTCGTTACTGTCCCAATGTTCAGACGGACGAATGCTGCTGGGGGAGTGCAGAATAGACCAGCTGAAGATGGAAGAGTGCACGTTGTGGAGCCTAGAGCCCGGGAAGCTCTAAAGGTAAGCGAAAGTCGGAAACATTGCGGGGGTTCTGAAGCTTAGGAGAGGAGACAGTTTCGCTGTCGTTAGATTGTGTGGCAACGTGAGCCAACGCTAGCAGAAAGGAGGAGGAGACGGAAGGCTGTATTCCGAATCTATGTCCGAATTGGACAGTGCAAAGATGATCATTTGATGCTGGGAGTTCGGATAACATAGCGTCCACGGAGATGGTGGATCAGTTGGGGCTGGGGAAGTTCAAGCAGGACGTCTGGTGTGAGGTCGTCCCTATGTATTACATATCCTACTCGGAAGACCGTGGTAATACGAGTAGGGTGTTACCTGCGTAGGGAGAACACCGGTTTACTTTTAACAGCAAACGCGGTTATTGCCATCAGAGTTGGCTAAGGAGAAAGGTGTTGGCATAGCATTTCTGGACGTGGAGGAAGAGTCCATAGAATGCTATGCCTTGATAGCAAAGCCAACTAGCAGAGCCGAGGATCGGTGGGATGCCGTAGCTTTAAGAGATAAGGGCTGAGGCAATCGGAAAGGCTTTTTTTTTAGGAAGGAGGCCCCCTCCTATGTTGTAAAGGGGAAGTGCAGATCTTTCTGCAACACTCTTCCGGCTTGATTACCCCCTAAGAGGAGGATATAGAAGCAGATTTAGTTGCAGGTAGGAGTGAGTCTACCCTGCAAAGCGGCTTCTCGCTTATCCCCATTTGGGAATGAGGAGATCCGACGTCAAGTGCAGGAATTGCTGTCGAAGGGGCGGGAGAGTCTCCGTCCGTGTTCAACGCCTGCTTGACTAGCTCAAAAGGAGGCAGCTGGAGTGTGTAGATGGGCTTTGAAGCAGGGCCACAGATATTTCAAAACGGAGACGGGATGGAAAGACTTTCGTGAGAAGAGATGGTAGGCTTGATACGGATACGGCTGCTTATCACCCACCTTAGAATCAACCAGTTCGACCTATACCCGCCTTAATTCCCTCATTCAGGACAGATGGAACCAGGTTATGGATCTGTTCAAGTTGGTCGATCAATCCCTCCTTTGTTTCCCCTGCCTCCGGGCACCTTAGAATAGATTTGATTGGAAGGAGGGTGAGGAACGAAGACAGTGGTTTGACTGCCCAATAGGCCTGCATCAGCGGAAAATGGAACTATCGAATCACGGGTGACTCCCTTTATCGGGATGAGCGGAATTGCTTCATCGGCATTTCTGTCAATCGGCGGAAGACTCATGCATCCTGGGAGGGTACGACTTCAAGGGATGGACTCGATCGAACGGCCAACCACTTTCCATTTTTGTAGGATATTCAATCCAAAAGACCATTATTAGCGTGTAGTAGATTGGCCCGAGTACGTAATACGCCAGTCGAGAAGAAATCCCATCAATGGATACGGTAGAGGAGAAAGTGGCCGGCGGCGGTGTAGAGCTATAGCTATAAGGAGCGAAGCTCACACACACCGGCTGATGTAGGGTGGGATAAAGTTGCCAATGCGAGTCACGCGCGGAGTTGGACACTTTTTTTGAAGCGTGATGCTGATAAGTCCGCTCGATAAGATAAAACTTCCGGGGCCTTATGGGGGAGGACCGACCTTGGTTTTAGCTACTGATGACGGGGCTGCATCGGGGACCGGAACAGGGACACGAAGCTGCTCCGTGATATTCCAGATGAGTTGAAAGACTATGATCCCCTCCCTTGACATCCACTCGCCCTAATGAATAAGCAGGAGAAAACCCACATTTATCCGCACCATGGCCTGCCAAAAGTGGAATCGGGGGAGGCTTTGGAAGAAAGGTTCTGAACTAGAGAGGGACCTCCCTACCCCGCGACAGATTAACTAGAGGAATGTCAGGTGATTTTTCAAGGAGGCGCTTGAAAGACCGGCCTTGAGAGGACATTCTCTTTCTTGAGCTTTCGTGGGTTACAAGATCGACTAGCACATCCAGCTTACTCTATCGACAGCCCGGCCAGATGAAGGATCAAGGAAATCGGGATCAGCTGCCTTTACTTTATTTAAGGGGGGTCTTGAATCTCATGTCATCAAAAGTAGGCAGGCTTTGAACAACCAGATAAGAATCAGTTCCTCAAGGGCTTTCGTCCATCTATCTCCGGATGCAAGCATTGATCTTGAATGGTGCAGTTATCATATCTCTTAGGAGGCACTACCTCCAGACCTGCCCGACTTCCTCAACCTATCGGTCGAGTCACTTCCTTCCACTCGCCTTACAAGGACCTACTGGACTATCGGCTTTAGATAGTCATCTTCCTCCCCCTATCCTTTCTTTTCACTCGCTTCCTCTCGTCTTTGAGTCGAGTAGCTCTTCTCGATTGCTCTCAACCGCTTCTCCTTGAAAAGTAAAGGTAGGAGCACTTTAACGACGGAATGTACATATGCGCGCGAAGGTGCCGGACAATTGAAGGCTCTTTTTGCCTTCAGTAAAATCGGACAAAACATTGACTAAGTTGATTTAATTCGCATGAGAGGGCTTCGGGACAATCGAGGTGTCAAACATCCTCATTTTGTCTGTTCGCAACTTTCTTTCAATTGCTGGCAGTTGCCCCTGTCGGTGGACCACCCCCCCCCCAAAAAAAAATTCCTATATTTAGCTTTCTTTTTTTTGCCAAAATGAAAAAGAAGTTCTCGCTTATTTTTCTAATTTTTTTCATACTTTATTTAGATGTGGGCACTCCTCAGCCCGAGGACAATCTCTCAAATACACATTAAGATGTTGACCCTTTTTCTTTTCTTTGCTGATTCCTCTCAATGAAATTTTCCATGTTGCACTAAGTTACTTACGGATGTATGCATGCAGTCCGGGAACACTTTGGGGTAAACACCCATCCAAACAACTCCAACAAGAAAAGGTATAAATATGAAAACTTCTCTACCATTTAGATCGGAGAATTTATGGAGGAAATCCGGTTTTAAATTCCCAGAAACCACACGATTATATAGCCAAAGGGAATACGCCGCGCCTAAAATCATCCCAAGCGCTGCTAATGTGGCTACTAAGCTATTTCTTTGGAAAGCTCCTACTAAGATGAGAAATTCCCCGATAAAGCTGCTAGTACCAGGTAAACTCATATTGGCCAAAGTGAAAAAGAAGAAAATGGTAGAGAAATTCGGCATGGTGCTCACTAAACCTCCGTAATATCTAACAAGTCGAGTCTTATGTCGGTCATATAGAACACCAACACATAGAAAAAGGGCTGAAGAAACCAGTCCATGACTTAACATCAGTAGAATGCTACCTCCAATTCCCTGTATGTTCAGACTAAACATACCAATAGTCACCAGATTCATATGAGCTACTGAGGAGTAAGCAATGATCTTCTTAAGATCGATCTGTCTTAAAGTGGTCAAGGAAGTATATATTATAGCAATCGCGCTTAAAGTATAAATGAAAGGAGTGAAACAAAGTGTCGCTTCAGGAAACATGGGTATTGAAAATCTTAAAAAGCCATAGGTTCCCAATTTTAAAAGAATTCCCGCCAAGATGACGGATCCTGCCGTAGGTGCCTCTACATGAGCTTCGGGTAACCAAATATGAACTGGTACCATAGGCACTTTGACGGCGAAAGAGGCGAAAAAAAGCAATCCATAGAAAGATTTGGCGCCGCTCACTAAATTCTGTGGTTAATAAAATTTGTAAATCGGTGGTTCCTGTTTGGAAAAGAATCAACAGAATAGCTAATAGCATAAAAACAGATCCAAGTAAAGTATAAAGGAAAAGCTGATATGCTGCCTTGATCTTTCTTTGTCTCGAACCCCATACCCCTATAATAATGGTAGAGTAAGGGGTGGCCCCAAAGCGGAATTGACCGGTGGTGATTGGTCGAAGCTCCAGTAGGTAGCCACTCCCTTCTCAGGGAACCGTACGTGAGACTTCCGCATCATACGGCTCCGTCCCGAGCTTCCGTCGTCGGCCTTGTCATTAGACCACTATCTATGCATGTATTTTCAGCCTGGACTCTAGAATCTTTTGCTTCTCGGGTGGTGGCGAACAATGCTGCTTGCGTTGCGGGAGATGCCCGCCCGTAGGGCCCGGCCTGCTTCCCGCCCGAAAGAACCACTCACTAGCTAGCCGGACTAGTGGGGGGCCTATCTGGAGACATACTGAAAACCATGCCTTTCGAACCAAATGCAACGCCCGTCTTCCAAATCAAAAGAAAAAGGGGGAAGAAAGATGGAGTGCAGCCTGTAGAGCACATGTAACGCACAGTCGGGTTGCTCACGCAGCGGATCTCTCTCTTTTTAGATATCTAAAAAGAGAGAGAGGTGTGAAAGTAATAGCTTTATGTTATGGCCGCCCCCCGGCTTACGGCCTTTACGCTACTACTACTGTGATGTGAGCGGTTCAAATTGCTTTGATCTTTCCCAATCATCCTGGCCGGAACTTGTACGCAGCACTTGTACGGAGGTGCATGCATAAAGGTTTGGAACTTTTTTCTTATCTGAATCTTAAGAACAGGACCCCACCCTATTCTCGAACCCTCTGCCGAGCTCCACCCTGCCCGCATTTCTTTTTTTTTGAAGGGGCAAAAGAAATGTCTCCACCTGCTGCCAACAGTCTTTCTTCGGAATTCTACTGAACGGGTCGATCCTCCCCCCCCGTTTGTTTTAGCAACTTATCCTAAGGTCTCCTCGCCAAGAGCTCCCCGGCGACGACAGAGGAAGCAACCCGCCTGCTGTGGCGGGGCGGCTTTTTTCTTTCACAATAAGACCTGGACGATTATCCCTACCCTCGGTAGCTTACGAGTTTACGTCCATCCCTGGTCGGGTACAGTTTCCTTTTTCTTTCTCCCTTGTAGCCGTTACCCGAATTCGCGCAAGTGTGTCCACACCCCCCAAACTGACTTGACGAGGAATCCATTCTCGCGAACAAACACAACCCCTACACACACCTAGGAGCACCCCTTCCTGCATATCCATACAAGACCCGAGTAGGCGGGTCGAGGTCCTACGAGGTACCCACTACTCGGAGTACCCTCCCCAAAGGAAAAAGATGTGTTTGTCAGGTTCGGTTCTTCTTAGTTGGGTTAGGCGGGTTCGACCAGAAATGCTATGCTTACACACAAGACTACCCCTCTTCCCGAAAGCTTCGCGGGGACTACTTTACGACGACGGACGACCGCCCGTAGGGGGTTTACTGCACAAGGCCCCTGCAGAGGAAAAGCTTTATCCCAGCGAATATAAGATGCTCAGCTCCGCACAACATAGGGATTAGCACGCTTTCGGGAAGAACATAGAATAGTAGAGGATCCAGCATGCGGAACACGGCGATCATTAGAAATTCACGAATTAGAGATGCTGTAATATACTCTTTCCCATAACTTCTCATACCAGACCAACCCACTAAAATGCAAATAGGGATCAGAAATGTGGTCAATATCACGAAGAATAAAGAGATACCGTCTATACCCAAATAAAAATGGATGTTTTCATAAGGAAGCCATCGAAGGCTTTCCACAAATTGAGATTTGGCCGTAGAAGGATCGAATTGTATCCGAAGAACAGGGGAATACAAAAAAGTAATAAGAGAGGCGCACAGACCAATCAATCGTATCGGTCGTATTCTTGAATTTGGAATGAAAAGAGGAGTAATGCTTCCTAGCACGGGACACAGAATAAGACCACTTAGATCAGAATAGCATTCACAGAAATGTTCTAACATAGAGTAGAATCTAACATTGAAGAGATTAGTTGACAACAGTCAAAAGATGGGCGCCTAATTCCAATACAATAGGGTCTATCAGTGCAAGTCAGCTGAACACCGTGATTGATGAGTGGGTAGGTGGGTTAGGTGCACCTCTCGCCCAGTGGGAAGTAATGAGGCTAGTCTCCCCCCCCCCCCTGAATGAAGAAGTAGTAAGGCCCCCTTCCCGCGTATGCGCCTTTATTTAGTATTT
>JARVZY010007513.1:0-22960 GCA_030686995.1 Artemisia argyi | reverse complement strand
GATGATCTTAATGGTATCATCACATTGCCCAATCCAAATATTCATAAACATCTCTCAACCATGGGGTATGATACATCTGACAAAAAGGTTACTTTCAAAAAGGGATGTTTTTGCCCCCATTGGAGATTTTTCATTCATACTCTTTTGCATTGCCTAAGTCCTAAGAAAACTTCTTATGAACAATTCAGTTCAACAATGGCTTATCCTTTGGTTTGTTTAGCCACAGATAGGACTTTCAATTTTTCAAAGTTAATTTTTAACAGTATGAAAGGCAATGTAAAGAGTCCCTATAAATTTTTGATGTATCCAAGGTTTGTGCAAGCAGTGCTAAATGAATTTCCACTGCAACCCCACAAAAGAGTTTATAAAACCCCTGTCTTAAGCCAAAAGTTTTTCAAAATATGAATAAGGCTTCAGATGGATGGAATGGGGAATTTAAACCACTTTTTCCTGAAATGCTTGGAAAGATTGTGGTGAAGGTGCAACAATCCCAGTTGTACCCCAACACATACCTACTATTACAGTTCCACCTATCCATTACACCCCACAAGTTACTCACACATACGAGAGGAGGCACAAATAGCCACCTCATCCCATCACAACATTGCATGTTTCTGATCCTTTTGGTCTAGGAACAAGCAGTGGTGGTTCCAGGCTTCAACCTAGTCCAACTAGAGAAGAGACTTAACCAATGCCCTATGATTCACCTTTCCCAACAGGTAACACAGTTGGAAGTGTTGAGGGTAGTGAGCAACCTATTGAATTGATGGAACTTTGTACCAGGTTAGTAAAACAGGTTAGATCTTTGGATAAGGATTTGGCACAGACAAAGGAGCAACATGCCAAAGATCTTAATAGTTTGAAAGCAGAAATTCAGATCTTGAAGGAAGAAGTACAGGGGTTCAAGAAGCAAAGATCTGCAAAGATTGTGATCTCATCCCCATCCTCACCTCATGATGGTGACTCAGAGGATTTCAGTGAAGATTTGGGTAATTCTCCCAAACAGGGGAGGAAAACAGATGCTGAGACTAAGGGGAGGAGAATAGACTTTGAAGATGATGCTGATTTTGATTTTGGCGTTTCAGATTTGAAGTTTGATGAACCAGTTGGAGCAAGCAATGAAACTGAAGCAGTTGCTACTCAAGAGATTCCTCATCAGCAAATAGAGGAAAGACTTCATAATGATGATCCAACTGCAAAGCAAGTATCTTCCATTACTGACCTTTCCACTGATGACTATATGGTTCCCACTGCTGGTCAAAATATTACCACTGCAGAGGAAGAAATTGAAAGAATTAGAAAGGAGAAAGGTAAAGCAGTTATGTCTAGTAAAGAAATTGAGCAACCAAGGAAGATTTCCAAAAGAGAACAAGCTCAGATAGACTAGGATGCTGATGTTGCAAGGAAGATAACAGAAGATGAAATTGCAAACAAGAAAAGACAAGATGAGTTAGAGATTGCAAGTTTCATGGAGGCTAAAAGGTTGAATAAATTGGAAACCAATGCTCCAATGGAAGTAAATCCAGTTTCCACTGTTCCACCTACAATCCTCAGAGAGAAAACTCTAGAGTTTACATATGTGCCAACTGAAGAAAAAATTGAATTCAAGATTGCTAATGATCCAGTGGTCAAGAAGAAGGCCATTGAACTAATTGCAGATAAAACTTTAACAGAAGAACAAAGATCAGCTCAATTAACTGATTTCATTCTAATGAAGAATCAACAAGCACTTCAAGATGTAATTGGTAAAGTAAGAAAAAGGTCAAAAGAAGTCAAGACAACCAACCAAGGCACAAGTCATTGCAGAGATGAAAACTTATTGCTGTCATGTTGGAAATTGGAAAATGTCTAAGTTCAAAGGAATGTCACATGATCAGATTGAAGGGATCTACTACATAGTTAAAAGACAAGATAGTGATTTTATCCCAATAAATTTTGAAGAAGAAGAAAGAAGATTTCCTAAGTCCAAAAGGAAAGCTACAGCTTCTGAGCAGAAAATCACTAAGAAGACAAGATTTATTCAATAACAAGAATTCCAATCTGAGAAGCTTATAGAAGATCAGCTGAATGCTATGATAGTGATATAAGAAGAAGACTTTTATCCAGATCCACTACAAGTCAGACATCCTATTGTTGATTGGGAAATTTACACAGCCAAGAATTTTGCTTCAACATGGAAGATTACAAGATTAGGTGGTGAAACTTCATCTTTCATTCAGTTTGAAGATCTTATTAAAGCATGTGATAGAAGTGATCTTGATATGCTTTGGAAGTTGGTTCAAGAAAGGTTCAAGGCTGATAACTTTAAAGATGTGAAGGAAATGCAGCTATGGGTTGATTTAGGAGACTTTATGAACCAGATCCTAGTGATAATTACTGGAAGTTTGAAGCTACAGGTCTTGATACTACATATGGTCATACTATGATTCATGTGAGGTTCATCATGTTTCTACAAAAGCTGGAGTGGATGCATTCATGTTTGCAGAAAAGGAATATCCACTTAGAGCTGGAACTCTTACTGCAATGTTGACATCAAGAATAAGAGTTCATGAAGACACTGAGAAAGTTAGGGCTTTGATGCAGAAGATACAAGATCAGTGTTCAAGAGCTATGCAAGCTTTAAGAAGAAAATGAAGTGTTTGGAAGAATTCCCCATATCCTCACAGAAAAAGAAATCATAAGTTTAGGGGAGGATTGTTGGGAATTACACTAACAGTTACCACGCCTAAGTATGAAGATAATCACTGCTGAAGAATCGCACTAGTAGTGGAAACACATTACCACTGCTAGTACATAATTACCACTGCTTATATGATAACTGTTATGTATTCGTGTATAGATAAGTATAGAATAGATCTTGTGTATATTCTATTTAGATAGCTTTATACTTATCTTGTAAAGGACTCCTTGTGCTATAAAAGAAGGTCCTAGGTTAAAGCTTAGGCACGTATCAATTAGAGAGCTTCAAGGTGTAACCCTAGTGATAAGCAAGATCACTCGTATTATTATCATTAATAATGTTGGAGCTTAAAGTTTGGTTTATACTTTGTGTTCATCATATACAACTGTTCTCACTCACAAATAAATTCATAACCAATCTTCTAAGTACTACTAAGTATATTCCGCGTACTTGTTAATATTACTCAAAGTATCACTCTAACACAAGGCGTGTATTAAGATCCAACACTACACATGAGCCAGATATCGCTTTTTACATGATATAGCAGGAACATGCTAATACAGAGAAACAGAGAAATACAACCATGATAACAACTTTGTAATAACAACTTAAACAAAATAGTAATCAACACTAGATCTTTCTTAACTGTACAAGAGCTATTATGTATTTATGTTGGTGATTTTAGTGTCATCATCTATTTTAAGTAATTGTTATTTACGAGAGACCAATGTGATTCCATATTATGCTCGGATACGAATAAAGGAAGCGTGGAGTACACTCATTTGAGTTAATATGTTTTTTGACCACGACAAAAATAGAAAGCAGTAATGATATTGTGTTTGCTAATATGTTTGTTTTTCTGACAATTATTTGACTGATTTTCATTCTTTGTCATCTCAAGCATGCAGTATGCTACAAGCATTGAAGAGAATCAGTTAATAATGGCCTCAACCGCCCAACGCCTCCAACAGCTAATACAAAACTCCTTATGGAGAAAGTTCAAGTATTTTGGAAGAACCGAGTTTTAAAAAGCTAAACTTATACTCCGTATTTTTAGGCACTCCGAAAAACTGTCATCCAAACAAGCCTATATTCAATTAACCTACCAAAAACTTCATTTTGATTGGGGTAATCTACCATTTCCATAGCTAGGATCATAAGCTTATGTTAACTTCTAGCTTGCTAATTTTTGAGTTATAGCTAAATCCATTGTTAAGCACCAGCAGAAGAGAGGAATAATGCCCAAAGCCATATATGTAAAAAGATATGAATCCCTACAGATTCGACATAAAAGACATCCTTGACAAGTTTCAATGCCAGTTACATGGTGACCATCATACAATTTTCTGGAAAGATGCAAATTATCAATTGAACATTTGTCTACTTTGCTGCAGCAACAAGCGCAGATCTTGCTTGGGTAAAAGTAGAAATGACTGATCCCAGTTGCAACTTGTCATTGCACCCAAAAGTCAACCTATACCTGCACAGCCAATAACAATCACAGAAACGAATTTCAGCAACTAATAACTTAAATTGCAATTCATCTATAACATGCTCCCAGCTACTTTTTGGATAAAGCTAGCAGCTAGCAGCTAGCAGCTAGCATTATCCCTTTTGTTGCAGAAATGATATGCACAGGACCATTCGACCCTACCCTTTTTAGCTATAACTTTATTTGATCCATTTGAGATAAAACACTTTCCAAACTAACCCATTCATTACCCTTTTAGCTATATGATATATATCTTTATTTGACCCATTTCAGATAAAAACACAATCGAAAATATCCATCCATAAGTAAATCAATAGACATTGGCACATTGGCGCCTCTAAAGAAATGAAAGGTAAAAGTACATACTCGATATCAGCCAAGTCATTGATGAGCTGGACTCTAACATCTGAGGGCATTTTGATTCTGAAAACAAACCTGAAAACACACGTATGTTTTAGTAAGACAGCTGCAAAACAAGTAGTAGCTTAATAGCCAGATATATGAGACTTACATAGTTACTTCTCTTACGATGTCCACTAAAGCCAATCCTTTAGTTGCCTTCATATCGGATATTTCTACGAAGAGTTAAGCACCAACCAACAAAGATAAAGAAGAAAAGTAAAAGCAAAAGATGCTGCGTGGAGGAGATTCCTCTTAGATTGCATGCTAAAAATAAATCTAAAATTAACTAATGTTGGATACGTTGAAAGCTGGATGAAAAAGGCTCATTAAGAAGCCAGTACGATATCTGCTCAATGTCTTTAGGCAATGGATTGCCAGTGCAGAGGTAGACAGCTTCTTCAGTTATCTGCTGAGAAGCCATATGTGTTGACTGCATGAATTAAACACAGTGGATCTATTAGCTTAATTGTAATCATAACAGACATCAAACATCAACCAAGAATCTGTCACTGTGAACCACATCATATGTATGCCTGTGTATTCTGTATACAAAGACTACTCTTAAAGTCAGCACATAAATACTATTGACTAGATTTTTTTATATCTGAATTAGGACAAAAATATGCTTCCTTCAATAATTCAGACTTATTTAAGGCATATGTATATCGGGTGTGTGCGAGCACACGTGCGTTGAAGTTTCGAACACAGCCACATTGATAGATGTATCACGTAACGTGCTAATAAATTTCAATTCATGATGAATATCTCATTTTTATTCAGCATATTAAAACAAAATAAGATGACTAGTTTACATTCTGCTTTTCTTAGATGATGCAAAACGTACATGTAGCCTCGAAGCACAAATGAATCAAATAAAACTTCCTACTTTGATAAGAAGTAGATATTCGCACCATAAAGACTGAAGAAACTGTTAACTGAAACAGATGGTGAGCAAGAAACAGATTACCTGCAAAATGTTCAAAGCCTTCCTCATATCACCATTGCTAAGCCGTACAAGAGCTTTTAATCCATCTTCCGTCACGTCAAGCCTAATTTAACATTTATCGTTACAGTATTAAAATCAGGGGTTTCCTGGAAGATGTCTTGTATCATTTACTAAAGGGGGCAGAGTTCAAAAGTGAACATGAGCCAAAACATTAAAAACCCTAAGAAAGCTCTGTAACTATTACATATATGCCATACTCCAATATGATTTAACTAAAAGGTGTAAGGAAATTGAATGGACTTGGGAGCAAAAAAAAACACTCTAAGGTCGACTTTGATCATCCAAGAATAAGTAGTGAGCAAAATGTTTAACAAAAAAACTGAAAACAATCAGTAAGCAATGAGGTTCAATATGAGACCCATGCCGGTTTAGAAGACCTGCTAGTTATGATGCATACTTGAACATTGTAAACAGATGAAAGGCACCTATCTACAAACTATACATGCGTAAAGAATGTGCGTTAAAAGTAACCACATTCTATAACATAAAATTATGCAACATATAACTTCTTTAAGCAAAGGAAAGAGTAAATGGGGATCATCAGAAATCAAGTCAAGCTTTGAGCTATTTAAGAAGAAAGTTAGCAAACCTACCCTTCTGCAGTAATCACATGTTTAAGTCGTTCATTGACATGAACAGCATCCAGAGGTGCAAACCGAAATCTAGTGCATCTTGATTGCAGTGCAGGAATAATCTTGTTGACATTATTACAGATAAGCGCGAACCTAGTACTTTTTGTGTATCTCTCAATTACTGCATTACAAAAACGTTCACCAGTAAATACCCATCAAATAGAAACACAACCAAGTTGCTTCAACATCATACATTACCTCGCCGAAGAGCAAATTGCGCATCTTTTGTCATTGCATCCGCCTCATCCAAAAGAACCAGCTTCACTGATGCTTTTGTGCTGACAAATAGCAAAAGGACAAAGAGGATACATAAACCCAATAAAACATGTCATCACTAAGTTCAAATAAATACTCCGCATAGTTCAGAGGGGTTTGGGAACTGGGGTTGCGTATTTTTCTGCTTAGTTTCTTATTTTTAAGCAGATAAGAAGTTTCAAGTGTTTGGATCATCCAAACTGCTTCTGCTTATCTGCTTATTTTGGGGCAAAAAAAGGTTTTTTGTTAGCAGGTTGACACATGCTTATTGAAGAGCTTATTCGAGATGGAAGTAAAAACTACTTTTTTTACCATCATATATAAACCTAAAACCCATTATAAATGGATTAGTTTTAAAAAAAATTCTAACAAAACAATGTTTTCTGGTCTTATTGCATACAAAGTATGCAAATACGAACACCATTTCTTGTAGTGCGGTATTAAACAGCTTATAAATGCTTAATCAAAACCAGCAAAGCAACCCCAAACACCCTCTAGGGGGATTCAGTATCGAACAACAACTTTATATCATAAAAGAGTGACCGATAGCTTAAAACCCTATAAGATACAACCAATCATATAATAAAAACAACAGAATCAACGATTTTTTACCCAAAAGAAAAGCTCTGAGTACTCGCAAAATCCTGAATCTGCTGTCTAACAACATCAATCCCACGTTCATCAGAAGCATTAAGTTCCAAAACCATATTATGCATCTGTGCCCCAAACAGCTTCCTAGCAACAGCAAGTATAGTCGATGTCTTGCCCGTCCCGGGTGGTCCATACAGCAACAGATGCGGCATTTTATTCTCACTAGTAAGCCTATCAACTGTTCCACAAAACGCCCCAATTAAAAAAAAAAAAAAAAAAAAAAAAAAAAAAAAAAAAAAAACACACACATTTCAAGACATACCCAATTCAAAATCAATACAAAACATTCAAATGGGTTAAAAAAATACAGCAACATAAGAGGAATTTTATCGTCATTAGTGAGCCTATCAGCTGTTAAATGAAATACCACAATGAAAATATTTTAAGACTTGCCCAATTCAAGATTTGTTGAAAAGATGAGTTTAAGCCTACTTTTGAAAATGTTCCGGTATGACACGTGTAACCAAAATATTACTTGATATGTGAACTTGTTATTCTGTATTAATCTGTCAGTTTTGTAACTGGTTACGTAATATTTGAAAAAGTACATTTCTGTTAAGGTAACAGAATGGTAATGATTTGGGTACATGTCCAATAATGAAATATTTTAAAAAGTACACATCTATTGTATCCACAAAAAGGTGTGAATTGGCACCCCACAAGTAATAGTTCCAGTGGGGCACTCGAGTGAGCACGAGCCGAGACTTGAACCGACCCGTGACCTTTTATCCACAAAATCTCTCATCTATTGAATAGCTTAAACCCTAAGAAATACTTGACTAGATAAATAAATACATCAATAAATGAGGCATTTTATTCTCACAAGTAAGCCTATCAACTGTGATTAGGATCCTCGCATGTTTTACCAAACATGATATAGCTCATGTGGCTAAAGCTTGTGAGAGGAAGGCATTTTATTAGCCTATCAAATGTTTGATGAAATGCCACAATGAAAATAAAAGATTTTAGAACTAGCCCAATTCAAGATTTGTTAGAATGATTCAAATGGCATATAGATATACAGTAACAAATGTGGCAGTTCATTGTCACTGGTAAACCTATCAACCAAGAACAGAACCCGGACAAAATTTGACAATGTGCATTCAAAAAAACAAAAACAATGTTAAAAACATTTTTTTTTTTATTATTATTTACCCAGATGCATTTAGAAAAATCGAGGGTTTTAACAAAAATTAGCACTACGCCGCAAAAATCTATGGGTGTTCCGTGAACCCCCAGACCCACCCCAACATAAATTAAGGCTAACCCAACTCAATATTAATCCAAACCATTCAAATTAGACAACGAGATACAGTAAAAAATATGATATTAACAAGCCTATCAAGTGTTCGACGAAATGCCCCAATGAAAAAAAACACATTTTGAACCTAACCCAATTCAAGATTTGTAAACAAGATTCAAAAGGGTAAAAGAAAAGGATAATTACTTGTATCGATGATGTCGCGATGAGCGGCGACGTCTGCGAGGGACTGTGGGCGGAATTTTTCGACCCATGGTGTGAGTTTGGTGTGTGGTGGTGGTGCAGTGGCTATGGATTTGCCTCTGTTGTTGGTGGTGGTGGTGGTGGTGATGGGTGTGTCGTCGTCTATGTCCATTACATCCGCCATTTTTTTTAGGATTGAGATTGAAAAGGGGTTTTTTTTTTTTGGGGGGGGGGGGGGGGGGGTGTTTGTGTGTGTGTTTTGGGCGGGAGAAAATGAAGTATGGCGCCACACAATGCCTTAGGGCTTGCTATATACACTTTATTTCTAAAAGTAAATAATACTCTTCCTTGAAAAAAAAACAAAAAAACAAACTAACAAAAGAAACAAAAAAGAAAAAGAAAAAACAACGACAAAACAAAAACAAAACCAAAAAACAAATTGTAGAAACTAGAAGAGGTTGAATAGTTTCACTGTTTTTATTTACATTGTTAATACAAATATCGCCTAAAAACGTTATTTATATTTTACGATCTTTGCTAAGTTTTGTTAATGACAAAGTATGAAGTTTAGCTATAAGTAAATCATCACTTTAAGTGTTTAAGTCTTGTTTAACCAAGGTTTGAATTTCCTTTTAAACAAAACATTGTTTTTATTTCTTAAACTAGCAAGTGTCTTGTCACATCACATTTATTTAAGGTCACATCATATTTAGGGCAACCTTTGTCAATATACATTTATGGTAAGAAATGTGTTTGACTTACTTAGATGTTGCTTGCAAGTTTAGTGTTTGACTTGATATTATGTGATGTGACATTGTTTGGTTTGCAAGAGTAATGAGATGTGACTTTGTTTGGTTTGCAAGATTTATTGCAAAACCAACTGCAGCCCTGGCTGTACCCAGGGGATACACGGGCGGAACCCTCCTGAGGGGTCCGCCGTATCCGCCAGACCTGCAGAATGGTTTGCTATAAATACCAAACCATTTGTTAGTTTTGTCTCACCCCTTTAGGACATTTTTTCATATACTCTCTCAACTAACTCAGTAATCTTTTGATTTGTGATTCTCTTATGTAGCAAGGGACTCACAAGATCATTCAAGAAGTTACAAGCTTCAACTCTAAAGTTGCAAGTCTTGGTAGCTTGGTCATGTATAAGCTTTGGAAGTTTATACTTCATGTGTGTCATGTATATAGAAGTAAGTGGTTAGTATTTTAGGCCTCAAAATACGTAGTGTGTAGGGAGTTGTTGTACCCTTGTTAAAGAACTAACGGGAGTGGTTGTACCCTTGGTAAAGAACTCGACATCTAGCTTAGTGTCGGTAAAAGTGTAAGCGGTGATGGGAGTGGTTGTACCCGTGTAAAAGAACTCGACATCTAGCTTAGTGTCGGTAAAAGTGTAAGCGACGTTGTAAAGGTTTTCTCCGCCGGTGAAAGGAGCTTGTTGATTAGTGCTTGTAACTCTCGAGTTGAAAACTCGGGGCGTGGATGTAGGGTAAGGAAAAAGAGTCCTTGTAGCCGAACCACGATAAACAATCGTGTTGTGGTTTGATCGTTTCTTTCTTTATCTTTGCTTATTACATGTTGTTCTTGAGTTAGAATTGCTAGTTACATATAAAGCTTTTCAAAGAACTAAACAAGTAAAGATGTGTTTGTATCTTCAAACAAAAGTAAAGCTTTTCAAATAACTAAACAAGCAAAGTTAGGATCATCACAAGCAAAGCTTTTCAATGTATGAAACTAGTAAAGTTAGAATTGTTATTTACATAAAAAGTTTTTCAAAGAATCAAACATATAACATTGTGTTTATATCTTTAAGCAAACGTAAAAGATATTCAAGTTAAATATGATAGTAAAAAGCGGTAAACTATTCAACCCCCTTCTAGTTTTCCACATACATTTTAGAAAATTTTCTTTTATAAAATAGTTTTATGAAAAATGATTTGATTTGATCTTTATGTGAACACAATAACAAACAAATACAATAATAAGCAAGTAAGTAAAGATAGGGAAAGAAATGATCAAACCAGGACACGGAGATTTATAGTGGTTCGGCTACGAACCTCTCCCTTCGCCCTACTCCACTCCTCGAGTCTCACACTCGAGAGTTTCACAAACACTATATCAACACGCTCCCTTATGGCGGAACAAACCTTACACAAGCTTACACCAAGTTTAACGACACTAAGCGGAATGTCGAGTCCTAATCCTAGCTAGAACCAATCTACCAAAGCCCACGTGGCTACACACCTCGTACCAACACGATGGCACGATACAACACAACACAATATAAGACTTGCACTCAAGTCCAATCAAATACAATAATCAATATAAAAGAATGGAGGTTTGGAAGAGATCCGCAACAACGGTATGAGATGAGAAAGACTTTTCTTCAACACTTCGTTTCTTGACAACAATGAGTGTTCTTCTCTTGCACTTTAGAGGAATGATGAGTGTGATCACTTTTAAATAACTTAGAACCCGATAATGTGATCAAATAAGATAGTTTGGAATGATTTTGGGAATACATAAAGTTTTAGTGTTCAAGAGGTTCGATTTCTGAAATGGAACAGTTCTTTATTTATAGGCGCCAGGAAAGAGGGAGACGGTCCCTTAAATATGGACGATCCTTTATCGCTAAGGGACCGTCTGCCCATTTTTAGGACCGTCCCGACAGACGCTCATCTTTTTGTTCTGACGTGGTGAAAAATTATCTGGTGCAAAATTTCTGTCGGTTTTGAGCGGGAAATATGGTTGTTATACATTTGAAAATTGAAATCATTTTCTTAATAAAACATTTATTTTAATTATACAAAAATACTTTTGTAAAAATGTTTTGTGACATGAAAATGTGATGTTTTGATGAAAAATAAATCCTTTGATCACATACACAAGTTGGTAGTTGTTTGTACATACCTTAAGTGATGTTGAAGACGAAAACTAGTTTTTTCGATCAAAAACTTATTAGTCGTAGTTTTAGGTAACGTGTATTTATATATTGTGATTATCAAAACTAGTAGAGACCGAATAATGCAAATGACGTTTTTGACATTATTTGTATTAACAATCTACCCCTTTTTGATGATTACAAAATATAAACTCATTTTAGATAAAAACTAGGCATTAATGAGTTTTTAAATGAGTTTCGTTTTCTTCTCCCCCTTTTTGTAGAATCAAAAAGGCTTCGCCGAAAGTAGAAGAGAAAGAAGTCGACGGCATCATGATGACTCCCCCTTGCTTAGTACTCCTCCTAGATGAGTACATTACGGAATTGATCGATGGTGTTTTACTGCAAAAACAAGTTATAAGAGACATGCAAGCAAGTTGAGATAACCTGCACATAAGAGAAAAAGAGAAAAATACAGGATATGGCAAATACTGGGGACGGTCCCAAAAATAAGTGGACGGTCCCTTAGTGAAAAAGATATCGCCATTAGGATTGAGGACCGCCGCCAGAAGGTTGTTGGGGATACAAAAATTGAGAAAGCATGCATAAATTAGTCCATTCATTAAGAAACAACAAAGTCATACATATGACTATTACAATAGGATACTACAATCATAATCCTAGTCTAATCTTCTAGGATATCCCAAGCAAAGTTCGGTTTTATTATTGAACATACATGCTTTTCTAAGACTTGCGGAGATGTGGTGGTAAAGAAGTTTTAGTTGAAGGTAAAAACCCGGGTGACAAAAGGATAGAGATGATGTAGTCAAAATCATTCTTTATCTTTTGAAAGTGGTTGTGATTGTAAATACAACAAGCACAATAGCCCCCATGGGCATCCACTTGGGCAATAGTAGGATGAGACATTGTTGGAGGGTGAAGCTTTTGAGATAGGATTATGTTTAGGAGACTCAAATCAACAAGATTAGAGAATTCTTGAGCCTTGATGGAGTGTAGGAGTTGACATTAATCATTTGAGGTAGACATGGAGGTGGTAATATATGATCTTGAGGACTCGGGTTTGGATACTCTTTGTGTGTAGATGGAGGCTCATTTTGTGGTTGAGAGGCAAAGAAGGAGAAAGATGAGGATGAGGCCTCTTGGTGTGATTTGGGATTGGAGTTGGTATGGTGATTACTTGAGTTGTTAGAGTGGTTAATGAAATTGCCAAGGCTTTGTTTCTTCTTCCAAATGAGTTTGACCGACATTATATGTTTTATAGAAGAAGACATTTTGGTGTATAAGATGAGGAAGAAGGAAGTTTATGCCATGATCATGGATGGAGGAAATGAAAGTTTAAGTAGAGGTGGAAGAGAACAAGAATAGCAAAGCATGCATGCTTAGTGTAATTAATTTAAATCATATTTAAGCAAATAGGGAAGGTGAATAAGACCTAGAGCTAGGCTGGTCAAGCATGCAGGAACAAGAAAGTATGAGAAGACGTCACGACAAAATAATGAGTAGACGGTCCCGTAAATTGATGGACGGTCCTTTATCATATGGGGGACCGTCGGTCAATAGAGGACCGCCACCAGTAAGCATGCAAATATTTAGAAAATGTTTCTAGTGTGTGCCTACATGAAACATATGTGGAGATGTAATTATCTTGACTCTAGAAAAAGAAAAACCTAAAAGATAATCCAAAGTCTCCTAAGTTCACTTTCACTCATTTCATCCATGTCGGATTACATATTAATTACATGATCCGATAAAGGAGTTGAGCGCATTATGCATGCATGTGAAACGTTTTTGAATTGTATTAACAATGCAAGAAAATATGATTTTCCTAATCGTGAGAAGATTTTTGAAAAGTGTGAATTGGGGTTTTCATGCACAAGATAACTTTTGATTAGATTTCCATCATGCAATAATGGTTGTTAAGAAAATTGAAGATTCTCTAAGAGTGAATTGGAGATTCTCTAAGAGTCACAAATTCATTTCTCCATTGTTTTTGCTTAGAATAAGTATACCTTATTCTTAATATAACTTGGGTTTTGCTAACAACAGTTTTAAGAGTTGTGGTTAACAAGTTAATTTCTACAATTCATTATAAAAACTTGAATCATCCAGCCTATACCAATGTCTGCGCTTCTAAAGATCCAAGTAAGTTCTCAGTCCACCAAATTCCTTAAACGGACATTCTCCTTCATGTGAACCAATAGTCATTTTACCAAAAGGGTACAAAAATACACCATTAATCCACTATATAGTCATTTTCAACACCCTTTTTCCAAAATGGTCATGATTGACTGTTCAACTGCTTGACTCCACCCAATTTTTGACACGTGTCATTCCTTTGTACTTTTTCTGGTACAAAAAGTATAATTTTTTGACTGCTCAACTGCTCGACTCCATCCAATTTTTGACATGTGTCATTCTTTTGTACTTTTTATGGCAAAAAAAGTACAAAGGATGACACATGTCAAAAATTGGGTGGAGTCGAGCAGTTAAGCAGTCGAGCATGACCATTTTGAGAAAAAGGTGTTGAAAATGACTATATAGTGGATCAATGGTAGATTTTTGTACCCTTTTGGTAATTTTCTCTTAAAATCCTCTAACTCACTTAACACTCTCCTTTTCAGCTCAACCCTTCATCGCCACTCTATTCCCTGCTCCAATCAAGTTTATCACTCAGGAGGACACCTCTAGATGAAACAACCTAGGAAATACATCTCTTGGTCTATCATTCCCTGCCCACTTATCTTCCTAGAATAGAGTTGATTCCCAATTCGAAAGAAAAAGCCAAATGGATGCCAATGTTATCTAAATCCTTACCCACTTTCATGATAAATTCCTAATCACTTCCACACACATTGCATCTTTGTCAGGTATCCTAAAGATACAAGTAATAAGTTCCTACAGAAATAAGCTTTTTAACACAATATCATTTTTGAAAACACACATTACCCCCTTAAAAAATGGAGATAGAATGATATTTAAACATTCTCAGAAAGCCTTATTTTCTTCCTCAAAAACTTGTAAGACCAACAGAAATGCATAAGCTGTTTGATAGCTTTTTCTGAAAACATAATAAGCCCTTATAAAGGGAGATGGAATGATAAGGACGTGTTTGTGTTAGCTTGATTATTGGACGTATGAGCTTATGTAACTTTTGAAAAGCTCATAAGCCTACCTTTTTTGACGTATGAGCTTATCAAGTTGAGCCTATGACCTTAAATAAGCCATAAGCTCAACTTAATAAGCTCATAAGCCGATAAAAGTGGGCTTATGACCATTTCAAAAGTTACATTAGCTCATAAGCCTTCTAAATAAGTTAACACAATCAACCCTTAAATGATAAGATGTTTGATAGCATTTTTGAAAACACAAATTAGGCTCTTAAAAAGGGAGATACAATAATTTTTATATAACAACAAAAGCAACAAGAAGAAGAATCACTAATCCTATCAAACATAGTAATAAATCTGCTCCTATAGTGAAATTATTTTCATACCCCAAACACCCCATAAACAAATAAAGCAAAGACACATGGGATTTAAGAGGATATATTCAAATTTTGTTAAAAAAATAAGAAGCAAACAAATAAAACAAAGACACAGGGGATTTAAGAGGATATATTCAAAATGTTATTTACCGTAAATAAAAAAAACACAAAAAAAACTTCTTAAGTAAAGTAAGTATCATACCTTTCTTCTTTGAAGGATGATGGGACATGTTGAGCTTGAGTTTGCTCAAGTCGACGCCTTAGAATGTAGAGAGGAAACTTTCCGGTTTCGGTCTCTGAGCGATGGCAAGACGGTTACGGCGAAGGGTTTCATGGAACACTTAGGAGAGCTGAAGATGCCATTGCGTTGCGATGAGAAAGAAACGAAATTCTGTTAGGAGGTTTGAAGGTATTGATGGTAGTGGTAGTATTGTTATGTACTAACTTCTTTGTTGAAGGGATGACCGTCGTAATGGCAAGATTAAGATTAACAGTAGCGTTATATATATATATATATATATATATATATATATATATATATATATATATATATATATACCAAGTTACCAATGGATTTTATATCCATTTGCTAATTCCGTTACAAATTGTGAGCTAAGTAACCTTAAGATAAAAAATAGCTATTTAATTAAGGTATAACATAACAAGGGGATAATAGACTGCTACTTATGGTTAAAGGTAAGCAATTAAGGAGTTAAAAAACCAATCCCAAACACCCCCCTTAAACTGTGAAAAAGCAGTAAATTTTAGAAACATTAAAATATATGTTGGAACATTAACCTGCATAGAGACTTTAAATTTGCATCTAAAAAAATCCTTACTGAGCACAATGTAACAATGCAACATGTTTTGGTTAGTTTTTATAATCTGTCTTATGTGCCAACCTGAACCAAGTATGAAGTAATCAGGTCTTCACATCCAATTTTATGGGTCGCTTCCACTGATTAACATGCCCGAGAAAGTTACTCCATATGGCTAACATGTTTTAAGTGAGATCCTAATTTTTTAAGACATTAACTTTGTGAATTGGGTTGCAGCTGGTTGGCTTCAATGTGACCCTGGCCCTCTGCTTACACCAGAGAACTTCACTTTACCTGGATGGCTTCCTGAATGGGTAACTTGATTAAAATAGTTGTCTCTGCTAGCTTAATATATTATTTGTTAATTAACTATTATATCTCAACATGTGCGTTAACTTAAAAGCTTATCATGAATTATATATACAAACTACTACCTACATTTGCAAATCTTTTAGTTCTTGTACTAATCATAGCAGTTGCACTCCGTTTCAGCTATCAGTTAACTCACCATAGGATTTATTTATTTATTTATTTTTATATTATTATTATTATTATTATTATTATAAAGGCTACTTTATTTATAGGAATGTGGTAGATTATAATTTATTTATTTTTTTATTTATTTTTAATAAGGGTTTCGTCATTGATCCGTTATATTTCCCATGAACAGAATTGGAAATTATGCCTGCGTAATGGCACACTTTGGGTCTTGGACTTTTTGCTTCAATCATTTCACCTTTCGGAGGGTTCTATGCTAGTAAATTCAAAAAAGTCTTTAAGATCATGGTGCATAACCATGTTTACTATAACACCCCAATCCGATAAGGGTAGAAGTATTTCGTTATGGTGACATATCAAAGCATACACAAGCATAAGACTTAAATAATACAAATGAATTCCAAAGGTGACAAAGTAAAATCTGAAGTAAAAGGTTACAAATGAGAACAACAATAAATACCAAGTCTGATAATGAAAATCTCTTCTAGTCATCTCTAATCCAAGCTAGCTATCAAGGTATAGTCCTCTAAGTCCAAAATTACTCTCCACTCGTATCCCAGCTTCCCACTAAAACCTACCGCAGGAAAAGAAATGCGGCTTAACTTAAAAAGCCCAGTGAACAGATATACAAGCAAAGTAATGATAATGAAACAGAACAAGATATGGTGCAATGGGTAATATCATAAGGTATAAACAGAAGTGTAAGTGTAATGAAAGGTAAGGCAGTAATCCACCACGAGCCTATAACAGATCAGATAATATCATAGCAAATGTAACCATAAGTCTTCATAATCATATAGAGGGGAGACCTCTCAGATAATCAGACAATATGAGGGGTGTCCTCAGTAAATGGAGTGATCAACTCCCAGAAATGTGAAAGGCGTGTATCGCACACAAGCACCAGTTACCAGACATATATCATAATCATATAACAGATAATCCACTAAACAGAAACAGATCTAGGATGCATCCATACACCCCCGCAGAAATCATAGTGGCCATAACAAATCATATAATAAAGTACGCATATCATATAACAGAAAAGGGGACGGTGTGTAACATCACTCAACTACACTAGAGTCATGCCATTGGTGCATCAATGACACGACCATGTTACCTTCATGGCTAGGAAAAATGGCTCGGGTATCAAACTGAGAGTCAGATATCATATCATACTCAAAGTGTCATATCAAAAGGTTCATATCAAATGGTTCAGAAGTGCATATCAAAGTTTCATAATCAGAGTTCATATCAGAGAATCATAATCAAGGTTCATATCAGAGAATCATATCAAAGGGGATCATAGCATTGGTATCAAATTAGAAGCTAAACAGATCAAAGGTGTATAAGAGATCATGAGAAACCTTAAAAGAAAGGTCAAAATATCTGTAACTTATTTAAAGCAAGCAAACAAGAAGAGAAAGGTCACAAGATGATCACTCCCGCTTCACAGAACCTATATGAATCAATTACCAAGTATTACTTTAAGTCTAATTGGATTAGGTTACTCATTTTCGTATGCTTTCCATTTTTAGTAACTTTCTATTTTTAGTAACCTGTTAATTATAGTAACTTTCCATTTTAAGTAAGTTTCCCATTTTAGTAAGTTTCCATCTTTAGTCAAATTAGGGTTTGAAAATAAATACGTATTAAATGTTATTAGGTTTAGGGTTTCCATTAAAGTCTAATTAATGTCGGAATAAATATTACTACCTCCGACCCAAAATTATTGTCCAGTTTGAATTTTCAAAGTCAAACTGGTTCAATTTTAACCATACATATATCATTTTTATTATATAGTATTTGATGAATAATTATACCATTGAAAAGTACACTTAAAACCAAATCCATTTATATATTTTGCATCAAATATTATATAACATCTACAAAAATATTTAAGGTCAAAGTTGAAGAAGAAAGACTAAAAAAGCTAATAGTGGACAATAAATTTGGGACGAAGGGAGTACTATTTAAGGTTTCTAATATGTAACACCCCCAAAATTTGGTACAGCGGAAGACTTACAAGCTTTCGAGGTGCTACGGGGATTGGTAACATCACAAGTATAGAAAGCAAGATAGCATAGATAAAATGTAAACAAAAGTCAACATTTAGTAAAAGTTTACGTTCATCCAAAATCTTTGAAAAAGGAAAGCCCATAATAGATAAAATAAATAGGTCCATAAAAGAAATACCAGAGTTTCATCGATGCCTCAAACCATGCCAAATCCAAGCTACGCCACCGAATCCAAACTACGAAAATACGCGTCTAGTTACCTGAGAAAACATGCTAAAAATCAGCTTACATTGGTGAGTTCATAGGTTTAAATCTTAAAGTAATGATGGACCTGAAGAGTTAAGCGCTATGTGTGACTAGAGGCAGGCATAGATAAGCATTCCAACATCATAACAATTCCCAACGATAAATTTCTTATCTACGAAAGATAAGTGGTCATAATGAGTGGATCCCTCGGCGGTCACTAGGCAGGTCTTCGCTACTGTAATGAACCACCCGTCACTGCCTTGGGTCTAGGCCGTAGGTAGAAGTCTATTCTTAACTAGGTCAGCCCTAGAAAGTCACCAACTACCACAAATCTAACCTTAACTAGCCAACACAATATAGCAAAACTGAAATAGTTGCAGGTCCGAAAACAATTTGCATGCATTCTCCCCCAAATTTAGAAAAGAGTAAAATACGAATAAAAGTGGAGCTACGAAGCTCACCTCAAATCGAATAAAGCACAGGTAACAAAGCAAAAGAGTAAAGAAGCAGCTAAACGTCTCGGCTAACTATGGACTTGACACCTAATCATAATAAAGTGGGCTCAATATTGTTTTTCAAATAATTTAGTACATTCCCAAAATTTCCCAAATCGTTTCCGTTTTATCTTCCAAAACAACCGCTTGAAAATCGTTAATTAATGTTTGGTTTCGTCGGGTGGATGTATACTCAAGTGAACTCACGCCAAAATAAACAAACCAAAAATAGCCTCTAATGAAAGAGTCAAATAGCATGCAAATGCATAATGCGTCAAACAAACCAAGTAGTACACGAAACACATAATGTCAATCAAGTCAAGTCTCAAGTCAAAGCTAAGGTCAAATTTATGACCTTAAGAGTCGATAAGTTCTCGTTCGAAGGGTCAATCTCTTATCAAATTCGTCAACTTGATAAGCTTAACCATTCTTCCGCTTACTTATTGATTTCAAAGTTATATCATATATACGAGTCATAGGATACATTTCCCACTAATATTGTCACTTGGTATTTTTATTGAGCTCCTATTGGGCTCGTCAGTCCAATAGGTCTAACAAACGTACTAAATGACCTATTAATGTTAAATCGATCCGTAACTCTAACAATAAATGAGAGTAATGAATACTAATGAGAGCTAATATCTATCTAGTTTCACGTGCACTCGAACATTTAATAACTCTCGTTGTTGAAAACTTTATATTATTTCCGAAACATTTCCATTTAATCGTAAAAGTCGATTTGTTTTAATAAAGTTACCAATAAGTATTAATCTAATTTAATAGTCAATAGTTATCGTTAACGTTATTATTTATTTATTGCATTGCTCGTTTAATATATATATATATATATATATATATATATATATATATATATATATATATATACAAGTGAACATGTACATATATATATATATATATATATATATATATATATATATATATATATATATATATATATATATATATATATACATATATGTTTGCATATATGTCTACATATATATTTAGACTTGTATATATATATATATATATATATATATAGACACACACACACACATATATACAGAGGCGTATATGAGGGTGTGCGAGGCGTGCTCTCGCACAGGGCCTCCAAATTCTAGGGACCTCAAAATTTTTATATGATATGTATATATATCCTATAAAAGTGACTTCATGTATTTGATTTATAGTGTTGCATTAAAAACTGATGGTTAGGGACATCGAAAACGATTATTTCTCATTTTATCTTTTAATTAAATTATTTACTTTCTATTTCAGGCCCCGTACTTGTCTTTAAACTAAATCCTGCACTGGGCCTCCATAAACTCAGAGACGGCACTGCATATATATACTAGATTAACGACCCGCCCGATGGGCGGGCTAGTTTCAATATATTATTTACATATATTTTACATATTTGTAATTTAAATTTTTATTGTTTAATATAAATTATCGTAAAACGAAATAATTATTTAAATGTATCTTATACCTACAACTATAGTATTGATAAGTTGTTCATTATTAGAAACAAATCACCATTATTGATTCATATAAACCATAAAAAAAGTACATCATGCATGTAGCACAAACCATCCGCCTTATCTAAGTTTGTGTAGATGAACATATATTTAGTAAAATTTGACAAACAATTGCAAAACTTTCGTGTGTAACTTTATTCTTATACTTTGAATTTTGGTAAGTATCACATCATAGTAAATTTTGTAGTTTAAAAATAAATTTTATGATATTTATCTATTTTAATGTACAATGAAACAGTCCAACAAAAATGTTGGGCAAAGAAGCAAATTTTTACTACTTATAACCCAATACAAACATAAACACTGCAAAACAATGACATTCTTACGAATTGTTTTGTGCCATTTTACAATGTTCAATATGAGTAACAAACGCACAGATTATGTCTTCGCAATTTCACGGTCCAGTTACAAATACCAACATGGTTGTTAGGGACTGTGTAGGGTCATTGAAGTCTATCGGGGACACAATAATGGTACTCGTCGTTGACATCCACCATTTCTGCAAATTAACAAACTCATTAAAATAAATCAATGGTTCAAAGTGGGTTAAAAAAATGAAGTGAAAATCAACGGGAATGATAACTAAAGTTACACGCACACTTGAAACTAAAAGGTGTGATAATAATGACCAATTCACATTACTCAAAAATGCAATAATAGACTAACTGAGAATTGTCAGCGAATATACAAACTGAATGTGCAAAATTGTCATTCCAGTAGTTAGTTATGGCAATGATGGAAGCAAATAAGTAGGCAACTCCTCTTTCTTCTCTTTTCTTTCTCTGAAGCATCCAATGGGTGATTAAAACCCATGGAACATATTTGTGATACCTTCCAACATGTACTAATATACCAAGAATTTCAAATAGCCAATTATTAACTACTTTTGACTCCTGGAAGTGTAATCACAAATCATTGACTCAGTTAGACAGTTAGTATACTAAGATTTGGACACTTCTATTCCCTCGCAGGCCAAATAATTTATTGTTTTGACTAAAAGATTCATCGAAGAGACATTAAATGACAAAGCTAGGTATAAAATTTGATAATCGTTAAGAGAATTTATAACTTGAATTTCTAGACTCTTTATAAATCATGTCAGGGAAGAAATCACACCTCAAGAATACCATGTAGCTGGTCATTGGCATAGTTATAGAGAAACAAAGGTACCCAGGTGTAATTGCTCGCACAGAGTCTATGTACCTCGGTGGCAAACCTGCATAACATACAACACATCAGCTTAACATTCTGGTCTAGGTTGACCCAAAAAATTCTTTGTCCAATAAATTTATATTTTCTTCAAATAACAGTTGTCTCAGATATGACATACGAAAGTTTAAACATGGCATGTTTCAAAAAAATCCTCAAAAATAATTTATGAGGTTTTGTGAGACTTTTAACCCATTTGACAACAATTGACCAATTCACAAATACCATTAATATGGATCAAAATTCTCACTCTCACCTCTACTCGTGTCCAGTGATGTGTAGACAAAAACTAAATAACTCTTAATATTGTGTTCTCCAGCAATGAAGAAAGATGCTCATATAAATACAATGATGAACAGAAAGTCAACAACTGTAGGTGTCCCCTCCATTGACCTAGCTTTTTGGAGTGAGTTCTACACCTAACTTGTGGTTGATACGTAATAGTACGGGCTGGGTTTGTATCATTTTTCTTAGCAGAGAATCCAATTATCTGGATATCCTATATCTATAATCCCATTTTCATTTGCAAGATAAATTTATAGTAGGTGTGCATAATTGTTTAGTGGCAAATCTGACGAGCCAAGATTTTCTTAATTGTCTAGGGGTTGGGCTGGGTTCGTATCATTTTTCTAATAAGGGAATCCATTTATCTGGATATCCTGTATTTGTAATCCCATACTCATTTGCAATATAAATTTACAGTGGCTGTGTAAAAATGATTAGTCGCAAACCTGACAAGCCAAGATTTTCTTGATTGTCTCGGGGTCTCCATGTGGTTGTTCATCGATATTTGATATAACTGGTATCTTGGAATTCTAATTGGGGTTGCAGCCAAAGCAGACTCCAGTTGGGACAGGGCGGGATTCATGGCTTTTGTGTGGAAGGCCCTAGCAGCAGCAATACGCATCTATAAAAGAAGAAAAGGTAATAAGATGGGTGTTTGGATATGTGTTTGAAAATGATTATTCGATTTCAAATTCTTCATTATCATATAATCAGATGTATTCAACTATGATCGAAAATAAATTTGGATGTGTTTTATGTTATTTGAAGTTTGAATAATAAGAAAATCAGATGTTTGAGTGAGTGGCAAATCCTTATTAGATAAGGAGAACATGCTATTTTGTGAAAAGGGAGTAAAAGTCACTCAAATTAGATAAAGCCAAGTGATAAATACATAATATTATTTGC
>JARVZY010007511.1:0-22969 GCA_030686995.1 Artemisia argyi | reverse complement strand
TAACATTTCCTTTCACTTTAATGAAAATTGCACCTCAAAATATTCCCTTTCTCACAAAATAGTTCCATGTTTGTTTAAAAGATTCAGACGACCTACTCGTCCGATTCAAATTTGATGTAGATGTATATATTTGCTGAGCTCCAAAAGTTGTCTCTGTCCCAAAAGTGAGTTCATTATACCTCTGCATTTATGTGAGAATGAACACTCTTGGATATATTGTAGAAATAAAAAAGCAGAAATAATCATCATATCTAACAATCATTAACTGTTCATTTTTGCAACATATAGGGTCTTCTTGCATTGCAAGGTTTGTAACAAAAGGCCTAACATGATAGTTCGAAAAATTCTATGGAATGTCTTTGCATCTATGAAAAACGACTTAGTAAATTTAGTTTTTCTTCTTTCTGATTCTTGTAAGCTAATTGTTTCTTTGTAACCCATGCGCAGGTTGAAGTATACATAAAAGAACACATCAGACCATTATGCAAGAGTGGGGTGATCACAGTGGAACAGTACAGATGGGCTGTCGGAAAAACAACTGACAAAATCATGAAGTACCATTCAAAAGATACCAATGCCAATTTCCTCATCAAGGAAGGGGAGAAAGTTAAGAAACTTGCTGAACAGTATGTTGAAACTGCCCAAAAGGTAGAAAATAACAAATAATGGTCTGCTGAGAACAGTATGTTGAAACTTTTTGAACAATTTCATCTGCATATGATTAAATCATGTTAGATCAGTGGTGAAGGCCACCTGAAAGGTAGATAGCAACAAGTTGTGCTCCATCTTGCTCCAGTTCCGGGTGTTTCAAGCTACTGAAGAATGAGGCCGCCCAAAAGGGTAAAAACTAACAAAGGCCGAGACTAATGATGTAATTGTATTTGTCAAAAGATTTCTAATGAACATGAGCTTCCAAAAGCTTATGAAGGGATTTTGATCTTGCTGAGCTTGCCTGAAAGGAACTCTGTTGATTGTTCATGTTTCTGTTTTGGAAATCTTTCAAGAAATGAATTTTGTCAAATGTGGTAATCTTCAGGGATCAGAAGAAATTCGAGTGAGTGATCATGGCGAATTAGTCGATGGTTGAGGTATGTCTTACCTTAAATGTAACCATTACAGCACTATGTAAGTATAAATGAATCCTTTTCCCTTATGTGGAATATGTTATTTTTCTGTAGATAAAATTGTTACCGTGCTCTACATTCTTTTCAATTTAACTTATATAAAGTATATAATTTATCAATTGCACAAACTCTCCATATTTGTTTTGCTTAGTGTCAGTCAAATCAATTGTTCATATATTTATGTTTTTTTTTTTTTTTTTTTTTTTTTTTTTTTTTATCAGCAATGAAACGGGTTGACTTGATGTTTAGTTTTGCTCTTTTTGAGCAAAAGAAGTGCTAGTATGAACCATGGAACCATAAAATCAACCCCGAACATGTCTAAATAGAGTATTTTGTCGTGTATTATGTACATCAGTTGTCTACCAATAATCCCAGAAAGACTATTTAAAAATTGGAACTGCAAAATCGTTCCTACTTCTGATCCTTGCATCTGACGTTCCAAAGCTTTCCACTTTTCATTAGCTATTTTGCATGTTTCATGCAACGAAAAAACATTTTATATCCAAGAAGATGCATTATATCCAGGAACCCATTTTACTATATACTTTGGAGAATTTCTAATTTATTTATTTCACACAAGGAAAAAAAGACATATTTATATGACACCAAAGTTGTCCCAATAGACTAACAATCATGGTATCAAGACCTTGGCTGCTACCGATACTACTCACATCTGTATAATCTATCGCTACCAAGAATATGTATTTGTTGACTATACAGAAGTCAATATATTTGAAGGGGTCAGATAGTCAAACTGACCACACACAATTTATCTCATGCCGACGATGCCTTCACTAACACGTATCATGATCAGCCTGAACATGGCTGCTGGATGGCTTGCCTATCTGCAGACATTCGACTGGCGGGATGGCTGGTGATAACAACTCACCGAAAGTCTTCCAGCAGAACGGGTCATAAAGATGGTACGTTTCTTGAACTGGCTTTAGATTGATACCGTTTAGGTTCACATCTGTACATGGCATACTGTCACTACATGCCAAATGCACCGGCTTGACTGTGTATGTTCCTCTTATCCGTTCATAGCTGATTCCTGATAGTGCGACAGCAGATGATTGGTTTTTACAGTTTTGTTTATCGCAGTAGTATTGATCGATTACTATGGGTAACTGAACTTCGGAAACTTGAATGTTTGAGAACATTACTCCTTGGACCGATCCTGATCCACCCTGCATAGTTACAGTTTGACCTAAAAGTCAACATGTAGGTCTTGTTTCTTTCTAAAAGAGCATAATATGACAGGAAAGCTACTTTACCTGCCATGTTTTGATCCGGACACCATTCATGGTGTTATGCATCATGATATCCCGAATAGTGACATTTGAGACGCATGCTTTTGTGTTATCTTTTCCTAAACTTCCAATGCTAATGCCATGACCCGGTCCACAATTAACATTATGTACATATATGTCTGAACACCCGGTCTGTATTGAAACACAATCATCTCCTGCACAAATAACTAATGCTTTAAGAATTGATCTTAGCATCTAAAAACTGTTAAATGTTTGTCATGTTTTCATCTAAAAGTACTGTTTTGATAAAATCTTTTGGCATTGGAAAAAATTTGATTTTGAAGGTAATTACCACATGAGAGATCGGTAGTGTGTATTAACACACTCTTAGAATTCTGTAAGTGAATCCCGTCTGTATTTGGGCTATCAGCAGGTGACGAGACTTTAAAGTTGTATACTGAGACTCCAACACAATTATCGAACTTCAGGTGGCATTGAGGGCTGTTCTGGATTGTTATGCCAGTGACCGTTACATCGAAGCTTCCATAGAACCTCAATGCCTATTTCAATACCATAACGTATATATCATCAAAGTATGTAAAATTATAATCTTGATGTATTTCTTGGTTAAATCAAAGATGGTACTTACAGTTGGTTTGATGCTCGGCATTTGGCCTCCGAGTGAGCTGCTTATCTGCCATATGAGCAAATCAACAATGTTAAAAAAGAATCAAAGCGAGTTATGGCAAGTGGTAAAGGTGGAAATTTTAACCTATTTAGTTATAACTTGTTGATTCGAGTTACGATTTATCAGGTCAGACACTATCAAAACGTTAGGGTCAAAATTAATACAAAGTGCATTTGTAGTGTATATAAGCCTCCAAATTAACCTCGTTAAAAAGTATTATTACTCGGTACACCTAAGCATTACAGAAGCTATTTATTAGAAGCGGATGAAAGTGTTTGCGGGTTAACCCAACCGGAACAAAAAACTACTGATCTTGACGCCCACCTAACCTGTCTATATGCCACCTCTAGTATGTTCTTAAAATAAGTAATTACCGATGAATTGGTGCTTTGTTGATGTGTGTCATTGATGGGAACTATTAGTTTTAGTTCATCGTCGAGTGGATCGCTTAATGGAGTGTTTTTCCACCAAATAGAGCCACTGCCATCTATAGTTCCTCCCCCTTGAATGGTGAGTCCAACTAGTTTTGAGAACAAGATCCATTGAAATAGCCCTGAACCATAAGGTTTGAAGCTTGATGGAGCAACTATGGTACCATCAACCTGTCAAAATCCCATAGAAAGTTAGCACATTTAGCTTAGAATGATGCACAAATGCACAATGTATCTATAAAACACTGTACTACAATAGTTCATTATCCATCCTTTTACAGTATATGTTTATACATATGTTAACTAAGTAACTAAACAATGATGCCCTTCATAATATGTTATTAACTTTCAAAAAGCGCTTAAATATGCACATTTTGATGCCGTGTTATAAATGTTTTGATAATATTTGGACTACGGAATGTCATTAGAATGCACGTGTCAAACACTTTTTAAAAATTTATAACATAATAGTAAAAACAAAATGAAAATAAATACAAAGGCCGTCGGTACATCGATAGAAATACATTGCTAGCATAAACCTTTAATTAAGAAAATACAAGTGATAAAAACCTCTGTTTTATCTTGGAGCCTTATTCAATGTATTTATCTTTATGTTTTAAGGAAAAAAAATTAAAGCCTTGTTTTGTCTATTTTTAATACCTGTCATTCGTATAAGACTAAAAAAAAAGGGTATTATCATATGATCACGAGTGCAAATAAACAAATGTACCTGAAAAACAATGTTTTGCTGGCAATATGGACCAGAAAATGTGATGGGGCCCACAAGGAATTTGTTTGGTGATGGCACAATAATTTTTGATGCCTTCACTTTACATGCAGCTGCCCAAGCACCTTCGAACGCCTGTTTCAATAACAACACAAATATATGTAACTTGTGAATAAATAAACTGTAAAGAAGGAATAAAAAATTACAAATGTAAGTGTAGTGTTACAAAATAAATAACTTATGAAAAAGTAATTAAAGTTGTGGTACACACAATAATTACTACTTTTAGTTAAAATAACTCAATAATATTTAAAGGGAATTGTAAAACACATTTTTTTTTATTATTATTATTTTTTTAAGAGTAAAGTCTAAAATACATCATTATTGTGCCATTGTGGTTGGCCTTCTTTTAATTTATTTTCCTAAAGATTTTTGCACCGTTAGTCCTTAGGACTAATGCTGCAATTTATTTCTTAAAACAAATTGCACTGTTAATCCTTAGGACTGACGATGCAAATATTCTCTATTTTGTTAGGAGATAACGGAAAAATAATTTGCACCGTTAGTCCTCATTGACTGACTTTACTAACAGAGGGATGGTTTTGTGAAAAAAAAAAATGATGTAAAGCGAGACACAAGACAAATCACATGAATGTATTGACTCAAGGATATATGTACAAGTTACAAAAAATATTAGGTTGAATCTTTAGATTAGTTTGAAAATGGTTCAAGTTACAAAGTTAAATTTATTTATTTATTTTTTTACAATCACTGTATTGGCTCAAGGATATATGTACATTATTAGACTAACTAGCCTATTTGTCTAATATTTATTGCTCACGTTTCTTTTTGAAATTGTTTTAAGTTAATTATCTTTTTCTAAAAATAGATAGAAAACTTAGATTAAGTTAACTATATTAACTTCATTTGAGGTTATTATTACAAACTTAAAAAAAAAATTATAAATAATTGTTAAAGTGTAAAACTGTTATTCAACTAAACATGAAAAAAAGTTCAAAAAAAATTAAACATGAAAAAGCAGTAATTATTATATATTTTTTAATTGTTTATTTTGTCAGTAGATAATTATTTTGACACGGAGCGAATATAATTTATGAGTAATAATTTGCACAATCTATAAATTTATTTGCATATTTCAATTTATGGTGTTTTAATATTTATATCATAAATTGAAGTGTGCAAATAAATTTATAAAATATAAAAATCATCACTCATAATTTATACTATACAAACATATTTAAACAAATACTTATAGCTTTGTTTATGCAATTGCTGAATTTTTGTTGGCACTTTTAAAGACATTGTCAGCTTTTAGAACTTGATCTTTCCTGAAAAATGGATAATCATGTAACCTCTAATTTCTAACCCATATGTAGTACTACAAACTTTTATAAAGGGATATACTATAGGACCTTCTATACTCAACCGTACAAACCGCGAAACACACATTATAACATTATGATGCACACAATACAACCTTCTCGATGCATTGCTACTGTAGCAACCCCCTACTTGGAGGATCCCTATATCACGCCCCTTTATAAAGAGTTTTGCTATACCCTTCTACCATTTCATCTTACAAATCCTTTTACGCACAAAACAATATTATATAATTTTTTTTCATTCATTCTCTCTCTGCATCCAAACAATCAGTTCTGACAAGTATCAGCATCCTCTATACAGGCACATTTGTAGACACATTTTGAAAGAATGTTTAGCATTTCTCTTTTATAAATTCTCATAACTTAGTACTTATTAGTTATTAAATTGATCATTTGTAATTTTCTTACAATAAGAATTTAAATGTAAGTATTATAATCATGTGTTCACAATTTACACTTGTTGCAAGACTGGGCGTAATAAAGAGTCGATGACCGAGTCTTCTTTTAAGAAGGACACATCCTCATTACTACTACCCATCAACATGGCGCATCTTCAGGCTAAAAAAATAATAATATAAGACTCGATTTTGTGGACGATCGAGTCATATAGTGTGTGTTTATGTTTGTGTTTGTTGATGTGGTATATTTATTTTTAAGCGAGATATATTTTTGTGGTAAAATAGTGGTGATATTGGTTGCAGTGAGAAAAAGCTTATGTATGAATGAGATAAAAGTAATAAATGCAACGATGTTCCTAAAAGGAGTTACCATCTTTCTTTTCATCCCTTTCCCTATCCCTATTCTTGACAAAATCGTATGTTGCAACTAAATTAACGGAATCATTTTATGAGTGGTCCCTTTGTTGTCATAACTCTTTTGTTTTTATTTACCATGCATAATTATAGTGGACATGTGTTCTTCACTAACCAAAATTTTTCACATTTTGTTTTTGTATTATACAAAAAGTATAACCTAGATGAAAACAATGTTATAGATAATTACTTAATTCTGTTATCTTACAAGTTTTCCGATCTAGCTTGAATGTGGATGGAATTGATTATCCCAATTGATACTTATTTTTTAATATACCAAAAAATTTATCATTATGTGCAAAATATACCTATAAAGAAAAAAATGAATATAATATACCAAAAAATTTATCACTTTTGTTGTTATTGTTGTTGTTGCTCATGTAATTGTTACTAAAGTGAGACATATGTTTGTCCACAAGTCAATAGTTTAGAAGTTTAAATAAGAAAATTTAAGTTTATTAAATTAAAAATCAAAATTATTTAAGATAAATTATAAGTTAATGTTATCTGTATTAAATGCATTTTATAATAATAATAATAATAATAATAATAATAATAATAATAATAATAATAAAGTGGTCCGAGATTAATTAATGTACCACCTGATGGGCACCTATTATATGAGGCTTGTGTTCCAAAACCGAAATTTTCCACGTAAGTTCATTATTACTAACGGATTTTATAACTATAAATATATAGAAAAATAAAAGTATTTTATATTTTTGTTACTTTTTATTTATTTATCCTCTTTACCACACACATTGTGACATGTGTCACCTCTTCTCTTTATCAAACTAAAATGTGCATCCACAAGTAACATTGTACATGCAAATATTAAACTCCACTCCTAGAAGTAATTTATATGAACCAATGATATAATATTTAGTTGACATTTATGCAAAATGCTACGTACCTTTGTATCATCAGTAATTCCATCTCCTTTGGCGCCAAAACTCATCACATTATACGTAGCCACAGCATTAGGACCACCACCAGAATCATTTTCTGGTGGTGGCGATGGAGCATTGTGTTTCGGTGCTGGCACTGAAGACACCGGTGGTTTCGGTGCTGGTACCGAAGACACCGGTGGTTTTGGTATCGGTGCAGGCACCGAAGACACCGGTGGTTTATGAGAACTCGACTTTGACTTGGACTTTGATTTACCATTGTCATGATGATGGTTGGAACCGGATTTCTTCTTGGACAATGAGGTTGATGCACTTTTAGAATGCCTCCAATGCCTTGATGCATTGCATGTGTGATCATGAGTAGCTGAACTCCATACTAAAATCGCGATTATAATCGTTAATGTGTAGCTTCTAATACTCGAGCAACAAGGCATTGCTACAAAGAGTGGGTGAGTGAGTGTGTGTTCAAGATGAGTAGAGATATGCATGTTGTGGTGTATTTATATATGGACTAATATGTTACCTAGTAACTTGTTTTTTTATTTGCTTTATTTCATATGCTTAGCAAATAAAATAAATTTTACTATTAAATTTGATGCATGGTTATTTAAAATTAAGCTAAACTTGAGGATCATCATATGGCAATAATTACATTATCCCATCCAAATTAAAGGAGCATTTTTTACTAGGCTATTTGGGTCAGTGGTATTTTGTAAGTTTCGTCCGAGTTCTATGTTGGCTTTTGGTTGTTGCGGGTTCTTCTCTTTAAGCGTCTTGTTTGGAGAGCAGGAATGCCGTTTCTTTGTATCGTTTTTTTTTTTTCAATAAAATTGTTGCCTTTCTAATAAATTTTTTAATAATAATAATAATAATAATAATAATAATAATAATAATAATAATAATAATAATAATAATAATAATAATAATAATAATAATAAGCATTTTTTACACTAAAAGTATTGTTAAAAACTTAAAATGATACGGAGTAAACCTTTTAAAAACTAACAAACACACGATCACATAACCCATTGTACTGTTAGAACTTAGACGTGTCACTCAAAACTTTTATGTCGAAAGTATTTAGATACATATTTAAAGTGTTTTTATTTTTTATATTTTATATCTATATGCTTAAAAACAAAATTAAGAATCGATCTATAAACTCAAGTTTACTGGAATATGGCAGTCGACAGCCTATGCTAGTAATCTAGTATTATAGTTGTAATTATGAAAAAATATATAGACGTCGAGTTAATGGTGACAAAATATTATGTTTTATTCTTTTTAACAACTATATTCCAATTTTTATTATCAAAATGACTTTAACCGAAAGTATTAAAATAATCAATTTAAATTTCAAAAAATGGTAACTAATACGGAGTATTTGTAATATTGTATTTAATAACTTCCATTGCAAACAAACAATTATTTACTAAAAGTACAATAATAGTGTTATTTCTAACAAGAAAGCAAATGTAAGCAACAAGACATTTAGTACGAGTCTTCCCTTTTACATATTCTTGTTGATCATCCCAAAAGAAATTTGTTTGCTTATAACAAAATAAGCAAAGCCAATATATATTTTGCCACATTTTTTTCACTTGAATGTTGCATACTTAAATAGTTCAGATTTCAAAACCACTAGAATATACGACTAGCATTTTTCGTAGACATAAAAAAGTATTATTTTTACCACGATAACACAAGTTGTAATAGAATTTACCCCTAATTAAAGTGATAGTGTTAAAAAAAAAAAAGGCCAAAACAAGTAACGACATGTGAGTGGGGGGTCAATGTAAGAAGACTCACATGGAATCATTCACGAGCCTCTTTTTGTACTTTTTGTCTTCTAAACCTTCTCTCGATCATGAGCCACCCAAAACCACCCATTTCATTTCATTTTACCCTCACCTTTACAACATTTTTACCCACAAAAATACACATAGCAGTAGTCATTACAAATTTATGAGAAATGCTAAATTGTTAGAATGTAGCCTTTCTATTTTTTTTTTACTGTCACATTCGACAAAACCAGAATTCACATTCGACAAAACCAGAATCTATACAAAATTATAAGCGAACCCCATCCAACTTTCTTAATAGGTCAAATTCGCGAAAAATAAGGTAAAATTTGGTTGAAGTGAAATGAGCCTTGTCAGATTGACCCACGTACGTAATATTTTTTCCAAATAGTTGTCGCGTTTATATGTACAGATGTTATATTGGTACAATCATAAGTTCATAACAATAAACAACCACAAGGTAATATGCGTTTGTAAAACATTAATAAGCAACAACGACAATGTTAGACTTGTTAACACGTCCTGCCCGAAGACATTATGTAAAAGTGAGTGTTCAAGTTAACTCAGTTTCATGATCAAAAGGGTGTACATTCAGTTAAATCTACATTTCTGTGAGTAGCCCATTCAACATGTTTCTTATTTGGAAATCTATTTATTGTTGGATCCGTGTAAGATCAAGCACGATTAAAATAGAATTTTGATGAGTTCATGTGTAGAATAGTTAACTTAAACATGACAATTGGTTATTACATTATGTTGTAGGTAATGGTTACCAAACCTACCAGATGTATATTAGCGTTACATCATCAATCAACCCATCATCAAACAGGTGTAATAATAATCACCAAACTCACTGCCAATTTAACAAATTTAATTAGAAACTAAAATAAACTTTCATTCATAATTAAAAAACATTACATTAATAATTAAATACATAGACAAATAATCTAAATTATATTTCTCATTAATCATCTTCTTCATCATCAACACTTTTTCGAAGTGGACTCCACTCAAATGATCAACGGAACTCATATAGAACAATTTGCTTTCTTGTCGTTGTTTATGTTGTTGGAAGTCGAACATTTGTTGCTGTAGTTCAAACTTCTTTTGTTCCATTTTCATTTATTGGCTCTTGATCTTCAAAAAGGCGTTAGGACCTGGTTTCTTCATTAACATAAACGATGTTTGTTGGCTTGTAAATTTCTTCACCAACAACTTAGCCAATGCTCTGTTACAACCCCAGCTGACGATGCCGATGCCGATGGAACGTATTATGCCAGCGGTTTATTCTTCGCTTTGTCCATTCCTAATGGTCGAACGTCCTGTACTTCCTCTTTCTCTTCATCCTCGTATTTGTCCATTTGATTGAGATTAAAACCACCTTTTACAGACTCCAATGTTTTGAACGTGGTAACTTAAATTTCTTAAAGCTTGCAGTTTTGCTTCTTCAACTCTCGAAATTTCCACATCCTTTCATTTTGGACACACTTTTAAACTTCTCCACGCATGAAGAAGTGTGAAAGGTACTCCATACTCAACATGATATTCTTCAAGCGCTTATTGGATGTAAACCTCGTCATTGGCTCCACTCAATGTCCTTTGAAACACATTAGCGTAGGTTCCACAAAAATAAGCCCTTTTAGGACGCAAACTCTTCCATTTCTCATTTAACAAATAGTAGGTTCAAATTCTGATTACCTTCATTTCTTTCTCAAAGTAACCTAATACCTCCACCTAAAACCTATTTGCTTTCTTTGTATTACCTTTTCGGCTATCTTTGGATACAAACGTAACCTTTGCACAATACAATTTCTTCTGTAACGATCCATGGAATCTTACGATGTTCATCGTTGTCCTTTTAGGGGTCTTTTCGATAGCTTCTTCTTGGGCAAGACTTCTTCGACGGAAGAGTCATTATCAACGGGGTAGAGGGAGAAAACTAAGGTTCATAACTTGGCATAGCCTCAACATCATCAACATTGAATGGAGGAATAGGAGAAATTGGTTGAGGTAGTGATGAGGAATCGTGAAACGTTTGTGGTATTTATAGGTAAATAGAATGGTAAAATTTTATTATTATTATTATTATTATTATTATTATTATTATTATTATTATTATTATTATTATTATTATTATTTACTGTTTTCAAAATTTATTTGTTCATGTTGCGAGTTGAAATTGAATGAAGGGTGCAAACAATTAGGTGGTGGTGACTAGTGAACTCTGCCCAAAATCATCCGACAATGCGCAGTAATTGACCTTGTGTAATGGGCACCCTCTTGGTAGTGTCTGGTGGAGATGATCTATCACAATATCACCTCTACCCATAATTTTTTGACCCTATGTACATTTTATATATTTTTATATATGGTTTGAATCATTTTTAATACAAAAATTTCAACATAATGTATATCGGCCTCTTTAAAATAAATAATTTTCAAGTTGGCCCCCACTAACAGTGTTCAAGTTTCGTTCCTGCCAACTAACAAGTATGTGTGACCTATAGCATCGAGAAGTTTTGAGCTCAAATCTCACGTTGTTGTATATTAAGTATTTAAGCATGTCCAACAATGAATACGATAGGTTTCATTGCAATAGAAATGAGAGAGAATATTGTATGTGATAGCCTAGATTATTAATGATCCAACAACACTATAGTGAGAGGTTGTACGACAAAAGGTACATGCCAATACCAGCCTGCAGAAAATTCCGTGCAAATATGATATGCACCCACAGTTTTTACAAACTGTACTTGCTGATTCTTCTAAATAAATAAAGTGATGTACTCTCAATTAACATATGGACAATTAAGTCGATACATAATATTATTCAATCATTTGATATATAGAATATCATATATTATTTACATACTCACGGATCAACAAAGATAAACTATGATTACACTCCATGACTCGAATGAAAGTTATACGTCAGCTGATCAGCTAGATAAACTATGATTACACTCCATGACTCGAATGAAAGTTATACGTCAGCTGATCAGCTATTCATAAATAAATTACTTTGTAATAAAACAAAAACTGTGCACATACTTATATTCATACAAAGGGTCTCACGGCCCGTCAATACTAAAAAAAAGCGAATGTTTTAAAAAGCTATCATATTCGTCATTATTTATCTTTTGAGTAGCGAATAATTTTTTTTTTAATTTTTCAAATTCGTTTTTCTTAAAGTACTTTGTGACATTTTTGCAATTCAGAGGAAAAAAAAAATCATTTTTGCTGAGAGGGGCAAAAATGTTATAAAATTTCGCAAAATACTTTAAAAAAGTCAAATTTGAAATAAAAGTACCCATATAAACAAACAAAAAAAATTGTTCGCAACACAGAAAAACAAATAATAACAAGTATGATACATTTTAAAAACATTTTTCATACTAAAAAAGCCCGGTGCAAAGGTTAATGACATGTTGTAGGCAAATTTTTTGTCCAATGACATAGCTATACACCCATAGCAATAACCATGTTATTTGGACAAAAGTGATTGAGTTGGCAAGCGATTTTTTTTTTTTTTTTTTTTTTTTTTTTTTTTTTTTTTGGGTGGTGGAGAGAGTGAGGCATTTTTAATGAGGTGTTATGAGGTATGACACTTATAACGGTTATAGCTGAGGATAGTGTTTTAGTTTTAGTGATGTTTTTAGGTGTAAGTTGAGGTCACAGCATAATAACAGTTATTAGGTTACCAGTGCACCTACTCTCTAAATATAATAAATATAATGTACTACTCCAACTTTTATATATATATATATATATATATATATATATATATATATATATATATATATATATATATATATATATATATATATGGTTATGGTTATAATTACTTCTTAATGATAGAATGGATTTCAAAATCTTTAACTTGTCTGACTATTTTGCCATTTGTCGTCCTTACAAAGATATCCATTTCGTCCTAAAATAATAGTACAGTTTGACTTTTCAGAGTTAAATTGTTTCAACTTTTACTTTTAAATATTTTTTTTTTGTATTATATAATACTTGTGAAAAATATACAAATGAAAAATACATTTAAAACACAATTCATTCATATATTTTGCATCAAGTATTATATAACACACGAAAAAATAGACAAGATTAAAGTTGAACCAGTTTGACTATGAAAATTCAAACTGGACATTTATTTCGGCCGGAGGGAGTACAATATAAGTTGAAAGAAATTTTAAGATAATATGTTAATGCTCGTCTAATGTGCATAGTTGAGCTAAAAAATTATGATCGATAGGACAAACTTTGTTAATTTTTAAAAAATACACTATAAATCGGTTCATTAAAGAGAGCACATTACAATAATAGTCAGATATTTTAATAAAATTACATTACATTTTTATAGCTAGAGACACCCTGCGTCCTTTCTGTCTCCGTCTCTAGTTATTTACTTGGCACCAGGTTCCACGTCACGAAATGTATAGCTTCTGATGTGCGAAGTATGTTAAAGATCGTATTTGATCCATCAATTCCTGTTTTGGAAAGTATACAAATTAACATATGCTCTAAACCTGATTGTAAAACAGATTACCCAAACAAGAAAGAAACACGTACAAATCAGGTTTTCATGCATCAAAAAGTACCATTGAATTCAATAATAAAATCACCAATTTGCCCTTGTGTTTATGTGAAAAATGCACGTGAACTTGAAGACATCTCGTGACCTTATTTTCTCCGTTGGACTTGGCAGGCCCAATCAATTTTCTAAGAGCATCTACAATGCAAAAAGTCTTTAAAGACTTTTTGCATTTAATGCATTTAATGCTTCTTATGTTTAATGCAAAAGACTTTGAGGAAAGACTTTGAGTTTGCCAAGTCTTTTTACAAAGCTTTTCAAAAAGCTTTAACTACAATGCCAAAAAACTCTTTCAAAAGACTTTTGGTAGTAGTAAAAAGCTATTGATGGTTTGTGCATTGTGGATGCTCTAAGAAATACGATCAATTATGAATTGGTACGTGTCACCTGTAGGGGTGTTCATTAGATAATTAGTTCAGTTATCGAGTTATTTTGTTCGGTTAATTAAGCTAAAAAAAATTTTCAAGGTAAACTCAAAAATCAAATTGAAACGAATTCAAATTAGATTAAACCGAACCGAATAACTAAATTTTTTACCGAATAACACAAATTACATAATTTTAAACAATTATTTATTTAATTATAGTATATATTTTACATCTTCTCTCCTAATATAAATATTATAAAAGTATGTATCGGTTTGGTTGTGTTTTCATTTGCTACAATGGTTGAGGAAAGTTGAGAAAAACGATAAATGAATTGTTTTTTATGATTACTGTTGCAACGAAAAAAAAAAAAAAACCCTCAACCACGCACTTCAGACTTACCACTAGCCTAATGTTTTTTGATCCACTCTTTTTACTAACGAGAAATGATAGGATTGCTAAACCTTCATAGCATCATGATGTTAGTTGTTTACAATGGGTTTATTTTTTAACAAATCAATAAAATACTGCCACTCAAGTGTAAAAAAATAGTCAGTTCTTTACCTACCAATCGTCTTCTTTACTATCGTAATATTTTCGCAGTTAGTTTTTAGAGTATATAAATAGGTGACAATATATTGTTACGCTTAATACCGCAGGATAATCATGAATTCAGAATTTTGAGAATCGTAAGTAGACTTAGAAACGATTTGAAGTCGAGTGTATGAGTGTGCATGGATAGTTTCTCGAGATTTTGGATTCATACCAACGATATGCTCTTGATTTGCCATAAAATTTCTAAATATTTGTGTGCTCTTGTTTTTAGTTTTTACATGTGACTAGCTTGTTACTCGAAATTTTAACCTCTCCTCTAAATAAATAACCTGTAGAATCGGGGATCGAGATGGTCACATGCTGTTAAAGTCCACAATTGTTGACATTCAAGAAGAAAGATAGTGGCCTTGCATGCATGAAAGTGATAATGTTGGCCATAGTTCATTTATCTATATCTCTATATTCATTTTGTGACATATTAGTTACGTTTTATCTTTTGTATAAAGAGATCTAAAGTGAATTTATAATCGACTAAAAGAAATGAAATTCTAATATCTTCATAAAAGAGTTTGCATTTGAGATTTAAAAAGAAGAAGAAAAAAAAAAGGTAGTACGGAGTATAACTATTCTAGTTATAATTTCTGTGCACGCACGAGTTTTTACATAAATTTTTATTATGCATTACAATCGATTATTATTTTGTATAGATGACGAATGATTCGACTTTATTAAACTTACATGTGTTGAGGTTGTTAAATTAAACTATTGATATTATATTTTAGACAATATGCGTGTTTAATAGCATGTAATAAGTAATAACCATTGATGGAGTTGAAAGATAAAATTTTAAAAAATGTATTTTCGGATTTCCTTGTTCAAACTTTTAAATAGAAATTACATGAGTCGTGTTAATCATACATAAAATGTTGTATGTTTATTTTCATATCATAGTAACCCGTGTTTATATTTTGATATCTATATTCTCGCTAGCTATAATTTACCGGTAGTTATTTGAACGTTTTATAGTTCATATTAGGACAAATTACGTACAATGCGCATCAGTTTTAGAATAATCCATCACGTTAGCATTTAGCTTTGGAAAAGCAATACAGCACACTCAAGATCCAAAATATATAAACATTGTTTGACATGTGAAACTGAAAACAGTATTATGGTGTGGATTGTGCAATAATGTTCAAAGAACAAAATTCTCTTGTCATTTTGTCACAAAACTATTTGTTTTTATTCATTGAAGACTCACAGGTGGAAACCGGGCCTATTATATTCACAGCCAACAAAGCTAATGCTATCCACTTGAGTAGGGTTTCACGGATTACTTTGGTGTTTTTGAGGCCCCAAAATCTCGACATTATTTGGTTTTTGGGACAACATGATCTATGGCTATCCTTCTTTTCTCTTTACTTTATGTTTTCTTCTTCTTTTTTAATCCTTAAATGATTCATATGACCCGTAAATGAAGGCATGAAAAGGGTATTATGACATTTAGTGTTAATCATTTGTATTAGATCATGTTGTACTCTACGTGGTTGTTGTAGTAGAAAGGTAGATAGATAGGTACATATGGGCCATACGTATATGTATTGACAAAAAAGGAAAAGTAACCATTTCTTTAGGCTTACCAATCATTTTTATCCCTAGAATATATGGTTAAAGGTAGGGTGAGCAATCCTGGCCGAATCTCGAAATTCTGAAAAAAAAAACCGATCGAAAATGAGCGTCCCGAAACCGAACCGACCACACTCGGGTCGGGACTCGGTTTTTGTTTTTCAGACATTTGGGACTCGGGACAATCGGTTTCGGGTCGGGACGGGCCAAAAACCGAAAAAATACAAACAAAACCGACTGGTTTCGGGATTCGGTTTTGGTTTTCAAGACATTCGATTTCGGGATCAATCGGTTTCGGGTCGGGACCGGCCCGATGCTCACCCCTAGTTAAAGGGTAACGACAATAAGTTCTTTAGGGTGCTTTTTTTTTTTTTTTTTTTTTTTTTCAAAAGTGAAATTGATATTGAAGTGAGACCATAAAATGATCTGGTGAGTACATTGAGAAGTTTGCAAAAAGCAAACTAATTGAAAATATAAAACTAACATCATTGAAAAACAACAATTGAACTAGAACTTGACTTGTGAAAAAATAAACCAAAGATTTCTTCCATTGAAGACCTCGACTCTTCATCATCAACTAAAGATACAAATGCTTGCCGTTGTCTTGACTTGATAGCCGGAACATCGATCCAAATCTGAAGAGATCATCTTCCCTGCAAAAAACTCAACAAACACAAACTCCTATATCGAACCCACAAACCTCAAAGACGACAATATAAGGGCAAAACATCCACGGGCGACATTGAAAACGATTGTTGCAGAAACTTGAAACTGTGTGCCGAAGCCAGCCTGTGAGATATGACGACAACGAGAAAATGCTAACTTTAATTGTCAAATCTTAAATCATTTACTTTTTATTATTTTTTACTTAAATCATTTACTTTTTATCTATCACAAACAACTTTCACTTCTATAAAACAGAAAAGAGCGTTGATAACTAGATCTAATTAGTAGAGTTAAAATTAGGTCTAACTTTTTAATTGAGAGTTGAGACACTTGGCAATACTTACACAATTCAACGAACTCTTAATATCTTTCTGATATACCCATCATGAGAAGTTTCTACAAATTTTGCATGTCATCAAACATCTTTTCTTCATCGAGTTTAAGAATTTTTTTACTTTTTTTATGTACACGTAAATCCAATATATAAAATAGTTGTTATATAAACAACATAACGCACTTAACTACACATCTTTGAAAATCAATTATCGTATGGAACATTTGCACCACCAAACAAATTTTATTCACTAAAATTAATAATAAAAATTGATACAAACACTGAATGTTACAATAACTGTTGGGTTACATCACACACCCACGTTATGTGTAATACGTATACATAAGAGAGGTGAGATCCTTACAAAACATGTATCATTTAAAAAACAAATAATTCAATCCCAACCATCCATCCACCATTCATCTAATTTCTAAGATCAAACCAAAAAACAAAAAAAGAGGGCAAAATTGGCATTTTAATTCATTTAATATAAAACTCACTTTTCACCATTTTTTTAAAAACAACATATCTTGCAAACGGTAAATATTCAAGCTACAAAAAATACACCATCGTGACGAGAATTAAATCATCTTTCTATAGATATGCATTGTTATATACTTTCGACGAACTTTTTTTTCAAAATTTCCGTCCAGAAAAATCTCATGGGATTCGTAAAAAATCCCATGGGATTCGTAAAAAGAGGTTTTTTTTTCAAAATTTCCGTCCAGAAAAATTCCACGGGATTCGTAAAAAGATGAATTTTTTTTTCAAAATTTCCGTCCAGAAAAATCACATGGGATTCGTAAAAAAATCTCACGGGATTCGTAAAAAAATCACTTGTGATTTGTTATTTTTTAAAAAAATCACAAGTGATTTGTAAAAATGCGTAAATCACTGTTCTATACTTTTATGAAATCCCATGGAATTCTGTATAAATTCCATGAGATTCTGTATGAATCTCAAGGGATTCATTCTGAATCCCATGGGATTCAGTATGAATCTCAAGGGATTCATTGACAATCCCATTGTGAATCAAAAGCATTAATAAATAGTTTATGATACATTTTTTTTTCAATACTACTAAAAGGGAGTCTTTAAAACTTTATAATAGATGGACAACAAAACAATTAACCACTCCTAAATCCTAGCACAGCTCAAAATTAGTACGAAGTACATTATAAAAAATATGTATAAATCCCATGGGATTTATTGTGAATCCTATGAGATTCTGTATGAAATCACAAGGGATTTATTGTGAATCCCATGGGATTCAGTATGAATCTCAAAGGATTCATTGTGAATCCAATGGGATTCTTTGGTGCATCCCATGGGATTCATTGTGAATCCCATAAGATTCTTTGGTGCATCACATGAGATTTTTTTAATACTTTAATATATGACAAATACTGTAACACTTTTAAATGAAAAAGTATATGACACTTTTAATCAAAAAGTATTTTAATATATGACAAATACTGAACACTTTTAGTATGAGTGATGATTTGCACACTCTTCAAATTTATTTGCACACTCTCATTTATGGTATTTTGACATTTATATCCTTATATTACTTTTATTCATTGTCATCCTGTAAGGGTATAATTGTCAAAGCATCATTAATTAAAGTGTGCAAATAAATTTATTGAGTGTGCAAATCATCACTCTTTTAGTATATAACAACAAATAACACTTTCAAACAAACCCAAATCCAAAAAAGCTCATACAGCTCATCCGCCGTTATCAAAACAAACAAACAAACCCACATCCATTGACATCAACACTTTTAATCATACCAACGATTTAAAAACCTAATACAGCTCATCCGACATTATCTTTCCATCACCATCTCTGTAAAAAAGCTCAAACACTTCTTTCAACTCACCGTCACCAACAGCCGGTCCAAAAGCGTCGCTAACCGCTCCAAATTCCTCCAAAGTGATCACGCCGTCGACGTTACTGTCAATCTCCATTAACATCGATCTCAACCTGAGCTTACATCCGTCTGAATCAACGGCTCAGATCTCACGATGTGATTTAGGATCGTTTCGAGTTCTTGCTTTGTGATTTTTCCGTCACCGTCAGTGTCGATCAATCGGAAGGCTTGGATTAGGTCGAATTGGAGGTTAGAGTAGTCGTCGGGGGAGGAGGAAGGAAGGACACTCGTCGGAGTAGTGACGACAGAAGTATTGGCGGCCTTGTGACGGTGATGATGACTGGATTCCGGCGAGTCAGACGACGTCGTATTGGAGGAGGAGCTGAATGAAGATTGATAATCAGATCTGGTGACTGATTTGTGTTTTTTGGTGGACTTGTAAGACCCCTGAGTTTGGTTTGGAATGATATTACAAAAGTACCCTTCAATACTTAATTATATTAAAATTAGGATTAATCTAGATCTTTAGATTTAAAATAGATGGATTGTTGAGATCTTGTTATTTGTTCTTTAGATCGTATTGAACTTTTCTCATACAGAAGATATGATATATCATCAGTAAAGAGTAAGAATAAATATGTAATTGATCTTGTTACAAAAGGCAAGTAAAGTATGTGTAGAAACTAGAAGGGGGTTGAATAGTTTCGCCGTTATTTATCACGTTTTTATACAATTGGCTTTACAAATTGTGTTTGACAAAAGGATTCAATTCGAAGCTTACGTGAAATCAACAAAATAATAGATATAAGCAATGATAAATAAATAAGTAAAGATAAAGAAAGGAAAGATCAAACTGGCACACGAAGATTTATAGTGGTTTGGCCACGAAGCTCACTCCTTCGTCCTTACTCCACTCCTCGAGTCTTACACTCGAGAGTTTCACAAACACTGTTTGATCGATATACTCTGACCAAACTAACTATGTATCTTGTAATAGATTTAACAATCTTTAATAACTCCAAAACTATTAATAATGAAACACTGATGTAACTTTGTAAAGTATGCGGAATCTACTAACACAAAGCTAAGAAGAATAACTTTATATTAAACCAAACTTTGAACCTGCTTTACAACACAGATTCACTAACAAACTCTAATCTCTAAATAACACTAATATCGTACGTATGCATATGTCTAATACCACCATAGGGATCCTTTTATAGGCATAAGGAAAACCATAAGTCGGTTTACAATACTTGAACGACAAGTAAACTAACTCTAACTAACTCTAGAATATTCTAATAATATTACATAACAATCCTTAAAAGATTTTGCATATCAGTCCTTTAACTTAGAAATACTTTGAACATTCTTCATGCACGAGCAGTACTTTGACCATGAGCAGTACTTTGACACAAGCAGTACTTTGACACAAGCAGTGCTTTGAACATCAGAAGTACTTTGATCTTCATATCCCAACAAACACTATATCAACACGCTCCCTTATGGTGAAACAAACCTTACACAAGCTTACACCAAGTTTAACGACACTAAGCGGAATGTCGAGTCCTAATCCTAGCTAGAACCAATCTATCAAAGCCCACGTGGCTTCACACCTCGTACCAACATGATGGCACGATACAACACAATACACAATATAATACTTGCACTCAAGTCCTATTACATACACGAAACAATGAATGAAAGAGATGATAGATCCACAACAATAAGATGAGATGAGCAAAACTCTTCTTCAACACTTCGTTTCTTGATTACAACGAATGTTCTTCTCTTGCACTTAGAGGAAAGATGAGTGTGATCACTTGTAAACAACTAGAACTTGATAATATGATCAAAAAGTATGTTTAAGAAAGAATTTCAGAATACAGAAGGTTTTGGTGCATAAGAGGTGAAGATTTCTGGAGGAAAACAGTTCTGTATTTATAGGCGTTAGGAAAGAGGCGACAGTCCCTTAAATGTTGTACGGTCCCTTATCGATAAGGGACCGCCATCCTATTTAAGGGACCGTCCAGACAAACGCTCCTCGTTTTGTCCTGAGGTGGTGAAAAACTATCTGGTGAAGTTTTGTTGTCAATTTTGAGTGGGAAATATGGCTGTTATGGTTTTGAATGTTGAAAACATTTTCTTAATAAAACATTTCTTTAAATTATACAAAAATACATTTGTAAAAATGTTTTGTGACATGAAAATGTAGAGATTTTAAATCCTTTGATCACATACACAAGTTGGTAGAAGTTTGTACATACCTTAAGTGATGTTGATGACGAAAACGAGTTTTCCCGATAAAAAATTTATTACAGTAAAACCTCTATAAATTAATAGTGTTGGGACCAGATATTTTATTAATTTAACGAGATATTATTATATCGATAAATTAATAATTCATTAATTTAAAGAGATTTTACATATGGTCTTTAAATTTTGGGATAATCCCAAAAATGCCCAAGTTGCCCAATCGATTTGTTTTTTTACCCTTCGCTCAGAAAGTTCCGAAACTATCTATTGGGCAACCGGGCAACCTTTTATAACCAACGATGGGACGCCAAGTGTCCGAAATTTTGGGCAACGCCTCCATTTTTTGGGCAACTTATGACACTTGGCGTCCTATGGTTTGAAACACTAGAGTTGCTCGATTGCCAAGTGGGTAGTTTCGGAACTTTCTGAGCGAATTGCAAAAAAACAAATCAATTGGGCAACTTGAGCATTTTTGGCATTATCCCTTAAATTTTCAAGTGTAATATACTAGTTACAAAGTATACTCGTTAGAGATGAAAAATGAATTTGAAAAACAAGTTTCAATTAAAATTTTAGAATTCATATTCACACTTTATGAAAATAAAATTAAGATTTTTTGTTGCAATACGAGAAGACAACACAACAATACTTTAATGCAATAAGAAGATTTTGAGATAAACTCAATATAGATTTGAAGTTCAACAAAAAAAATAACAAGTGACAATGAATTCATTTTTTACTAAACAATATTAGGGTTTTAAAGTGTATATCTCTCTCACACACACATATATAATATATATTGAATATTTAGTAATTACTAATTCATAGTTTCGTTGGGACTAATATATATACATTGGGGTTTCAAAAAAGTTATTATCTTATTATTTTATCGATTGGTGTCCAAATTTGTATTGGTCCCAAGTTGGGACTGAACAAATTATTAATTTTATCGAGGTTATTAATTTATAGAGGTTTTACTGTAGTCGTAGTTTTATATAACATGTGTTTGTATTTTGTGATTATCAAAACTAGTAAAGACCGATTAATGCAAATGACATTTTTAACATTATTTGTATTAACAGTATGTTAATCAGATAATGGCCTCCATAATTGATGGTTTTAGGGCGCGTTTGGTTTGAGGTGGTGGGGTTAGGATTTGGGAACCATGCCTAAAAATGATGTTTGAGATATTTTTGTAGGTCCTACAAATGAGGATTGTTACCAAATATATGTCTTTGTGCAAACCCCACCTCTCTTCCATACTTTTCTTATCTTTATTATTTTATGTGAGACCATCTTTAATATCAACAATTAATATTTAATTTTATTTTTATTTTTACAATAATAATATTTTAAAATTTATAAATTATACTCATATCTATTATACTATAAGATTAACCCCACTAATTTATTGTGGAGGTGTCAAGATCGCATAGAGTACAACAAGCTAACGCTCGGAGTTAAATGCAAAAAATAGAGTTTCATGTGTAATTGGAGCCTTAATTGTTCGACTTGAGTAATTTCGAGCATGCAAAAAGTCATGTCGTTA
>JARVZY010007510.1:0-22970 GCA_030686995.1 Artemisia argyi | reverse complement strand
GGAGCCAGGACACTTTAATTCGTAAATCCACAACTCATCTTGACGGCTTACTTAATGAACTCCTCACATGAGGCTCCCTACTATTGTAGTATTTGATAAAATATATATAAGTTTTTGATTCGAAAAGTTACATGGTCTTTAGCCGTGGCTTTGCCGTGACCTTGGTCATTGTTACCATGGTCTTGAGACTCAACCTTGGCTTTAGCCATGGTTGTGGTCTTGGCTTTAGGTCATTAGACCTCTTGGTCTTAGTAAACCATAACTATTATATAGTAACTTTGGTATATAAAATAGATGTTAAGAAACTGAAGAAAATCTCATTCGTTATTGGTTTTCTAGAAACGTGCTCTTGCGTTTTTGAAGAAAACGCGATTCCGGATATCTTTCGGGTTTTAACTTTTTCATGAAACGGACCAGAAGGGCCTATTTTTGCTTGTTTAAAGTTCTGTCACAGAAACATTTGGCAGTTTTGCCGTAAAGTTTTGGTAATTTCAAATGGTCATAACTTTTGACTCGGGTACTCGTTTTGGGTGATTCAAATTGCTATGTTTTCCTTGTTAAGTCCTCTCTAACAGTAGGTAAGTGTCAAATATCATAGTTATACTATTTTGGTCATGGTTCTCCATAAAAGTCACTAGTTTACTTGTTTAAATAACATAAGTTAACATATATAAACCATAACTTGTTTTACTAGTTTTTATACATCATGAACATAATACAAAGACCATATATAGCATGAAAGAAACATAATAAGCATGAAAATGATATTGAGCAAGAAATTGTAATAGGGTTTCTTACAACTTTTGGCTTTCTAAAGAAAGGAAGTCAAGTATGAAACTAGGACACTAAACCTATGCTTGCAAACCCTTCACCATAACTCTTGTAAACCCTTGCTATAACCCTTTTGAAAACCTTCTTAGCTCAGCCCTAGTACCCTTGTGTAGCTCCTAATTCAACCATGGAATCACCAAACAAACTCTTGATTCATGTAGAGAATAACTAGGCCTTTAACTTTGTAGTGTAACTTGTAGTTTGAAGATCAAAGGATCATGGTGCTAGGGATTATAGGGTGTTCGGTTTTGGTGATGAAAAAGGAAGAGGATGAGCTTGCTATTTATAGGAAGATCAGGAGGTTAGGAAGGTGCCTAGGAAGGTGTAGATGAGTAGGTGCAAGTTTAGGATATTTTCCTAAAACTTGGTGACCAAGTTTAACACTTGTAACTAATCTAAAGTATCAAGACTTATTACTTAGGCACATGGCATGGTGAATCACTCTTATACACGTTCATATGATGGTTAGGGTGACTAGGTGCATAAACTTGGTATTATCTAGCTTACGGAGTGAGTTTTGGTCCCGGTAATCGCTAACGGTAAGTCGTTAAGTCATGAAACTTAAAATCGGGTATCCTAAAAATATGAAACTTATAAATATGTTAGAACTTATTAATATAACCTATCTTAGCATATTTAATGAGTGATAAGTTCTATCGGGTTGCTTAAACGCTGCTAAAACTGGAAACGCGGGTCTAAAACGCGTAATTCGCGTAAAACGCTGAACTGAAAAACGTAAAATTCCAAAACTTTTGGAATTGTCGTAAAATGAGAGAAAATCATATTTCTATTGTTTATAGTGTTTTATGGACATATCGGGATGCTGAATGACGTTTAAACCTAAAAGTAAATCTCAGACATGGTTTTGTGATTTTTGCAGAAATGATCCGACGAGTGTCAAACTCTCGGATTATCATTAAGATAGTTTAACTTACAAGAATATGAAATAAAAATTTAGGGAGTGAATAGTGAAGTGAATAGTAAAAAGTGAATAATAATAGTGAATAGTAAAAATGAATAGTAATTCGAAAATGCGAATTGTTACACTTGTAGGAAAACAAAACCCTAAAACTACAACCCAAGAGTCTACTTTGAGCAGATTTCCATGGCTGGTGGATATGACACTTCCAACCCTGCTTCCTACCCCGTTATTAGGAGCCTACTCTGCCGTTTGGTTCATAGGCTTATTTCCATTTCTATTGCAGCTAGGCACTCAGGGAGAGAGAAGGTTATAGTTGGTGACATCTATTTGTTGCATAGCATGGATGGGGGTCAGATGGTTGATGTCCCTTGGCACCTGGCCAAGTTTATTTCAGGTGGGGCAAAAGGTTTTAAAAGAAGAGGAGCTTCATTCAGGGGGCTTACTTGATTGGTAGGTTGGCTAGGAGCCTGTGTTTGACGAGCCCTGTTGCTTTGAGCATTATGACTAGGGGATAGGAAACTGATTTTATTGGTATTATGAAGCTGGTAGAGTTTGAGATCTGTAGGATCAATGAGGGTAGTGAGGCTGAGATGAAGCCCACCATTTCAGGTGATGGTTATGTGGCGATTGGGTCTTCCCAGGCTAGTGGTAGCCAAAAGGAATGTTGGTGAGGGGTGTGCTAGGTAGCTCCCCATCAGGAGTATTTCTGATAGGCTCAGAGCCATGGATGAAAGAATAGGAGATATGGAGGGTGACATATCTCATTTGGTGGAGGATATGGATGACATGACCGTAGTGATGTCAGGCATGACGATCCAGTATGATGGTTTCTACGATGTGTTCTGACAGATGCAGCTGAAGCAGAAGTGGTACTATTCATGGAGTGCAGACCGCTTTAATGGACTCCCTTATGTCTACGTGCCTGATATGCCTGATCTAAGGGTCCAGCAGGGGGTGAACTTCATGTCTGCTCAACAATCTTTTCCAGGAGCCACTTCAGCCACCACCTCCGATCCTTATGGCCTATTCTACAGCATGCCCTCCACTTCTCAACATGGGAATCCTATGGATGAGTAGAGATGGCAACAGGGCAAGGTATGCGGGGAATGGTTGATACCATCCCCATCCCCGAAGTTAGATAGTTATCCCCATCCCCGTCGGGGTCACAATTGCATCCCCATCCCCATCCCCAATGGGGAACGGGGATCCCCAATGGGGAATCGGGGATTTTTCCTCATTACATAATTGATATTTTAAATAGATTTCAAATGGTGCAACCATACTAAAAGCAAACAAAATTCATTCATTAGATTAAGTTCAAGCATTCGACAAAACTTAGTAAAGAGTACGACTTATCGTAAGTACGAAAACGACTACAATTGGAAACAAAAACGTGAACTAATCCAACATGCAAAGGTACAACGATCATTAACAAGAGTATATTAGCTATTAATTGAGAAGATTTTAAATATTATATACATATATAATTTTATTCATGTATAAAAGATATTCGGGGACGGGTACGGAGACCCGAGGGTATTACCATCCCCGCATCCATACCCGCTTTTGAGTAATGGGGATTCCCCATCCCCATCCCCATACCCGGTCAGCTCGGGGATTCCCCGGTCAAATCAGGGTCGGGTATCGGATTCTCCGTCGGATTCAGATTTTTTTGCCATCTCTATGGATGAGGAGTGATATCTCCTTTTGTTGGTTTTTATTAACAATTTCCGTATGTGCTTTAATAAAATTAAATTTCTCTTATGTCTCTATAATAATTAACTCCTAGGACGTGCTTTTAATTCTGTAATATTAGTACTTTGCGTTTTGTGATCATTTGCATGTTTAAGATTTCAGAATCTGATACAGAAGGTTTCTACGGCATAACCTGGTCCTAAGACCTACGCCGTAATCATTTCTGGGCTTACGAGATTTGAGAGTTGGAAAGAGTTATCGCATCACTAGGTTGATGGACCTATGCCGTAATATGTTTCTAAGAAAGGTTTTCTATGTTTAGGCTTCCAAGGTATGAGTTTTTTAGGGAAGTTTTTCATTTCTTATTTATATTCTTCCATTTTTTATTGTTTAAATTTGGTACAAATGGGACTTTGTACAATTCAAGTAGGGGGAGGGGAATAGAAATAATACAACTTATTGCCCTCGATTTTCTAGTTTATTTGGAAAAATTATACCATATTTGAAACTTTTTGACAAGTTTCTCTTAACCAAACTAGAGTAGATCTTTACCGAGCACACACCAACCCTTGATTCCATTAGTGAGATTTAGCCTTATATCCGTTTTCTCATATTACATAATCTACCAAATATTGAGTGTGCCGGTAGTACTGTAGACTTTAGAACTTGGTCTTTTTATCATTTCGAGACCATAGATGAGTATTGCATTGAGTTTTCTTGGTGCAATTGGGATAGATAGTTCAAGAAGGCAATATTTTAGGATTTACACCAAAATAGGCTATATGTGTTACAATCATGTGTGTTTATCGACTAGTCACCCCGATTTGTCGACCTCCCATCATAAACCCATTTGTTGCACGCACCTATAGCGCAAGATGCCCTCAGATATACCCTTTTGATCCAATCTTTTGTACCTTAACCAACTTATGTGTTGTTTCGTTTACGACTTTACGCCTTTACGCCATGTCACCTTAACCAACCATGTAGTCTTTAGTCGATGATTGGGGAATTACTGTTTGTCTAAGTCCTTGGTTCAAGTTGAGAGGTTCGGGAATTATACTTTAATGGAGGACAAATTTATGAAGATCATTGAAGACCACCCACTTACTCTTAATACTTATGATTCTTCTCATGTGGGGGAATGACCTTTTATGTTTTAGATGTTATAAAAAAAAAGAAAAAAATAGTGATCATGAAGTTGCGCCGTAACCACATAAAATAGGTTACGACGTAGATTTGTTTGAAAAATGATTACAAGAGTTCTACAGCATAACCATTTAATGGAGGTTACGTCGTAACTATTCATGGGAAGACAAGGTAAAGAGCTCATGCGTGTATTACGGATTATTTAAGTTAATGAAGGTCGAGTTAGTGTGCACTTATCATTATTGGACAATACCTACCCACACACCTTAGCACACTAACTTGCTATTTTGATGATTCAATTTTCGCATCTTGATACTTGGATTTAGGGTGAATGGTAGGCGATGTCGACTTAATTATGGATTAGGACTATTTGTTTTTGTATTTTTCATTTTTACACCTTTTAAATGTGTATCCCATGCCTTTTCCTACCCAAGTTATTCTAAACATCAATACTTCAAGTTTATGTAAGGGAGTTGAGAAATCATTGGTGTCTTGGTCATGGATTTGGTCATGTATCATTGGTTTTGTCGCCTTCGCTATAGCTTGTAATGACTTGATGAATAACTCGACCTAGCCTTTGTAACTATTCACCCAATATTGCCTTTAAGGATTGTCTTAACCTTAGCTCTAGTGGTGGAGATTTGTGTAATCGCTAAGCCTATGATAGAAGAGAAATGACTAGGGTGCCTAAAAACATGCCTAATTTTGTGCCTAAAATTGTATAGCATTTAATTAATGGTTGTGAAGCCATAGTTCCCTTATCCGCAACCAACAGAATGCTGACACCCAGTTTTAGGCACAAAATTAGGCATACATTTAGGCACCCCAATCATTTCTCATGATAGAATAATGCTATGATTGTGCTTATGAGTGATCACCCCAAGAAGAAACACGTAGATTAGTGAGTGTATTAGTGTTTTTGCTGCTCTTTTTGTGAGGTGTTCGGCTTGGATGTTTCTACCATAGGTAGTTTTTAAATTCATATCTTCCAAGCTAGCTTGGGAGTTATCTTTTTGGAAATAATTCTAATAAGGTCTATTTGAGGGCAAATAGTGTTTAAGTGGAGGGATATTTGATGACATAAAATAATCTGATTATCTTAACATCAATATATCATGTTTAAGCTCATGATTATAGTAGATTCACATGAAATGAGCTAGATTATGCTTGTTGTTCTGTAGGTATAACTATTCGAAGAAATGGAACAATAAGGAGGAATAATCAACAAGGCAGCAAAAAGGGTTACTGCGTAGCCCTATCGTGGTGCTTACGCTGTAGAGATGATGTAAGTAGTATGTTGTAGAAGGAGCATCGTAGGAGAAACGTGTTGACCAAGTGTGAAGGTTACGGTGTAACCTGGTCGACAAAGTTACCCTGCAACCAGGTCGTAACAAGTGAAGCCTATAAATACATACGAATTCAGCATTTAAGAATCATCTCCCCTTTCCCAAATCCCAACTAGGGTTTGGGGAGAACAACCCTTAAACACAAGAGAAAAGTTAGAAGGATGAAGAGAAATAATAGTTGTACAATTCCGTTCAATTCACAAAACTGTATATCATGATAGTTTATTTATATTTCAAATCCAAATGAGTTTCTACACTTAAACATTTTGTGAATTTAGTGTTGATGTTAATCTATGCTTTGGTTGTTTACTTTGTCTCTTTGCTTCTTTATATAGATATCTTGCTAGCCTACTGTTGAACCCCCACGTTTTGGTAGTATTGAAGCTAGGGTAGTACCTAATTTACTAGTTAGCATAGGACCATTAAAACACTAGCTTATTGGGTTGCTTTTGGTATGACAATTGTCCATATGTAGGACTTCACCAGAGAACTATCTACGCTAGATGAACTACTTAAGAAGCACGGGAAAACCCACATGGACCAAACAAGGGCTTAGTGTCAAAAAACACTAGATAGGTCTAGAGGGTAGTTGGTACTTAATGACTATGAATTAGATACTTGAACACCCATGACCATCGGGGTTGGGATTTAGTTATTATAGGTTAGGTGATAATGATCAATTGAGCCTAATGACATTTAACCAATATATAGAACAAGGAGATAGACATTGCGCATTATAATTAAACTATTGCTTAGTAACATCACTTCCTTCTTCTTCCTTTACTTTTAATTCTTTTAGTTCACTATTATGTTTCAACAAACAACTTTCTAAATGATAAAACAAATCAGCACCTTATTCACTAGACCAACAGCTTTTGAGACGACACTCAGATTTGTCTATGCTATACTTCACATGACCAGGTACACTGCACGTTAGAATGTGTTAGTCCTTAGTACTTCTTAGTTTATAAATTTAGAACATGATACAACGCATCAGAGAAACTAAAGCTTGAAAAGGAAGAAAGAATGGAAGAAAAGCGGCTTGCTCGACAACGGGAAACCGAAGAACAGAGGCTTGCACACGAGAGACAACTAATTGAGTTTCAACGTGAACAATATGAATAACAAAAACAAGAAAAAATGGAGAAAGGCATCATGTATCATGTACTACACTTTATCTCATAAGCAGTGCTACAATTTAAACTATTAGTTTAAGTTTGTTTTAATTTTTATTGTAATGTTTTTAATTTTATTTAAATTCTTATTGTAATGTTTTTTTAATTATGAATGAAATTGTAATTAAAAAAATTGTTATGGTCGTTAATGTGGTTACCATTAGCAGTTTATGGTCTGTATGTATTCGCAGAGAGAAAAAGTTGAGCTGGCGATGATGTGTTAGTGGTGACCACAGAAAATTGTGATCACTGTTGGCACGAGTCTTATGCTAAGAAAAAGGTTGATACTTGCCTAACCTCCCATAAATGCTTTATGTTGCCTTCATAACTGCCCCATTGTCAACTTTCAATTGTCATACGAAACCATTTGTATTCATCAATTATTTTGGTCATTTAATATGTTGTTCCTTCAAACAAATAAAACATTAAATATGACATTTCAAATCATTTGTGGTCAGTTCCAACGTAAATTGTCTCTCTCTGTATTCAGCTTTTTGGTTTCCTTATTTCCTGAAATTGCTTGACTTTCATCGAATTTTGTGAATTCTGTGATGAATTTGTTGAAGATATGGAGCAAGCCAATTTAATATGTGGTTAATTAAGTTAATATTGGAGCAATGTGTATTCGTTGTTTTGGTGCTTTTGATTCATGTAAAACTACAAGTAGAAATCTTCCAGATGGTAAGATTTTTTAACATGTCCTTTTTGTTATTTGCTATTTATTCATATAATTATGCTTAGTTTTTTTTGTTTATCAGATATTGCTACCAACAACGTTAAACAATTCTCGTATAATTCGTTAAGATCAGCTACTAGAAACTTTCACCCGTCAAACAGGATTGGTGAAGGTGGTTTTGGAGTTGTCTACAAGGTATGATATCCTGTCAACGTTTTGTGGATTGCGTTTGCAAACTGATTAGATTTTAGATCTTACAGTTTTTGATGTTTAAATGGAGGCCTTGGGGTTTTGATTATCTTGTTATTCTAACAATTATGCAATCGCAATCCCAAACACCTTGTAAGTTTCCACTTATAGACTAGAGTTTAATCTGATAAATAACAATTTAAAGCAAAAACACAGGGGGTTCTGAGAGATGAGACTCAGGTTGCGGTGAAAGTTCTCTCTGCTGAATCGAGACAAGGGACCAGTGAATTTTTGACTGAGATTAATATGATATCGAGCATCAGGCATCCCAACCTCGTTCAACTCGTTGGTTACTGTGTCGATGATGATAATCGGATTTTGGTATATGAGTACCTTAAGAACAACAGCCTTGCTAGTGCTTTACTTGGTATTGTAGTATAATTTTGTACTATTTGCTGAATAAAACTTTCTTGTGATGTTTAATGGTTAAATAGAAGTTTTATCATCGGTTTCACTTAGCCATCAGGAGAATAAGTTTACTTATTCACACCTTATTTTCGTTTGTAGGCTCTACCATTTTCCTTCATAAGAAGATAATATTTATATAGACAATCTTTTGTACAAAAAAAATATAGACAAACTAGTTTCATTAAATTACCTTCTAACGATAGAACTAGAAACATACCTAAAGTTTTTCTTTTTTCTTAAAATATTAAGGATTATTTAGCTACGTGCTAACAGTGCATAGTTATCAAATTGTAGTTTCAAGGGGCCGACAGGTAGACATAGATTGGGCTACACGAGCCAGTATTTGCAAAGGCACAGCATCAGGTCTTGTATTTCTTCATGAAGAAGCTAAACCACAAATCGTCCACCGAGATATTAAGGCGAGCAATGTACTTCTTGATGGAAACTTTCATCCCAAAATAGGAGATTTTGGACTTGCGAAACTATTCCTTGATAATGTCACTCATGTTAGTACTCGAGTTGCTGGAACAGTGTAAGACCGTCAATCCTTTATTTTTGCATTTATTCGGTGCCTAAATCATTTAAATTGCTCGAATCTGTTTTTATGATAGGGGATACCTGGCTCCAGAGTACGCCTTGTTAGGACAACTTACAAAGAAAGTGGACGTATATAGTTTTGGTGTGCTTATGCTCGAAGTTATAAGCGGCCGAAGTAGCAACAACTCAGCTTTTGGCGAGGATCTCTTGGGCCTGGTTGAATGGGTATGCTTCCGACTACTATATAATGTGATCACTTGACTTCAAAAGGTGTTACGAAAGCCAAAGTACTTTTAAAATAAATTATAATCCGTAAAGTGCCTGAATGTTTTGCTGTTGCATTAAGCGGTCCCAAGTTAGAATCCCAAAGGTTACTGATTTAATGTCCCATATATATACACACGATGAAATCAGATACTGATTTGAGATTAGTCTTGTTTTCAGACGTGGAAGCTTAAAGACGAAGAGAGACGTTTAGATATCCTCGACCCTGACCTAACCGATTGTCCTACTGATGAGGTTATGTGTTTCATTATAGTCGCACTCTTTTGTACACAAGCAGTTTCAAACCAAAGACCCTCAATGAAACAAGTTGTTGAGATGCTCACAAGAAAAGTCAACCTCAATGTAAGATTGTTAACAGAGCAAGGGATATATATGCCGGATTTGTCCTCTAGTTGTTCTAAGGGTAGTACATCAACTGAAACAACAAAATCAAGACCATACAACGGCAAACAGTCAATAAATCCGTTTGTAGCAAGTTCACCACAAGCTAGTAATTCCAACAGCATATCACAGATGCTTCCTAGATGATCCTTGAATTCACATCGTGCCTATTGAGTTTTCTTTGTTATGCGAAATCATGCTACTTGTATGAACAATGATATTGATAAAAGTAATCTGAGTATGCACATCTGTGCAGGGACTCGTTTGATAAACAGAGAGAGGGTGGGATTACTAAACAAACACGCTTTATTCTTTATTATTCCACACAATAAACGATTACAATACATGAGTATATATAGGTTGTGAATCGGTGTGAATGAACCGATGCAACCCTTCCTAAGAGATATCTTCTAAACGACATAACCTATCCTACTTTACAGGAATAACTATATTTACAGTTAATAACTATCTAATCTACACTATTGGTCCTTCGACATATGATTCTTGATTATTTCATGCCAACATTCACTCCCCTAATCAAGACATCATAATCTTCATCATGATCTTCACTCTGTTCCTTTTTGTTCATCCCAATTGCAGCCTTGCTTCTTCTTTTATTTTTCTGTATTTGATCGCCTTTGTCTTGTCCCATATTCAGTTCGTTGTTCCTTGACTTCTTCCATTTCAATTCTGCTTTTTTTCATTTGGTGATTCAACTATGTCATCTTCCATATCTTCTGCATCAGGCTGTGGTAAGGTATCTGCAACATCTTTGCCATCTTCATCACTTTCTGCCTCAGGCTGTGGTAAGGTATCTGCAACATCTTTGCCATCTTCATCACTTTCTGCCTTTCCTTGCTTTGTTCTTCTTTCTACTTGCGCTTCTGCCAATTCATGCGATGTTTTTCTGGGTTTTCCTTGTTCTTCATAGGCGATAACTTTCTTGACTGCTTCTTATTGATCTCGCAAAACATTCTTCCACAGGTTTCTTAGTTTTTTCTTCTTCCAGGATCTTTGAACCATGGGCTCTGATGCCATATTGAGTTTTCTTTGTTATGCGAAATCATGCTACTTTGGATGAACAATGATATTGATAAAAGTAATCTGAGTATGCACATCTGTGCAGGGACTCGTTTGATAAACAGAGAGAGGGTGGGATTACTAAACAAACACGCTTTATTCTTTATTATTCCACACAATAAACGATTACAATACATGAGTATATATAGGTTGTGAATCGGTGTGAATGAACCGATGCAACCCTTCCTAAGAGATATCTTCTAAACGACATAACCTATCCTACTTTACAGGAATAACTATATTTACAGTTAATAACTATCTAATCTACACTATTGGTCCTTCGACATATGATTCTTGATTATTTCATGCCAACAGTGCCAACGACTAACAAAATGATTTATCATTTTGTACAAATATAAATCAACAATGTTTTCAGGATGCTTTAATTTACCGTATTGTTATAATTTTTGGCAGGATTCATTGCAAGTCACTTATAGCGTATTGACCAACCTTGGTCCATACTTTAGGTCAGTGTAATACATATGTTTTCAAGTCATTACGGAGTTTTCTTCTTTGTCTTCGTAATTACTTAATTCGACACCTTTATTAGAGAAATCCTATTTTGATTATGAATTTATAATTAGAGGAGAATTAATTTAGGGATTATGTATCCGAAGGCCACCCAACTATTAAGCATTTTTATTAAAACCACCCGTATATCAAAATTAAATTATATATGTGTTTGTTTTCATTTATACTAATTTCTAAGAACGTTTTCTCAAAAATCTTTAAAACAACAAGAATAAAGCTAAACTTAACATAAAACTAAACAAATAACTATGGAAATGTATGATATTAGTTTTAGTCATTATTTAACTGTAAATTTATATAATTGAAAGTGATTTATAACAATTTTGCTAATGTTTTACGTTTCAAATTTATTTTTTTAATATATATATATATATATATATATATATATATATATATATATATATATATATATATATATATATATATATATATATATATATATATTAAAGTTAGCTTTATTCCTGAAATTGTACAAATTTTCAGCAAAAGCTTTAAACTTTATTGGTATAACCTAAAACAAACACCTATTTGAGTGGTCCATAAGTTAGTTTAAATAAATTAGTGACTTAAAAGTTAAAAGTTTAATAGTTTGACGGCATCTAGATATATAGTCCCATTATTTTACATACCAAGGGACAAATCTCAGCAATTTATTTTTCTGTTGAGAAAAAAGAAGAGATTTATAAATATTTAATCGCGTATTCTTTCTGTGTATTGGCGAGTGTATGCATAATTATTGTTTAGTATGTTGTATGAAACGTTTTGACTTTCTTGTATAAAAATTTAAAAATGTTTTAATATGTGTTATATATTTTATTTATTAAGTTTGTAAGTTAAAGTTTGTGTAATAATGTATATATAATAATGCCACATAAACTGTATAAAAATTGTTACAAACCTTTTTAGCTTCATTTCATTTTATTATACAACCAATTTCATTGAAAATTAACATTGAAGTCTAACTAATATTAATAAAATATATCAATAAACTCAATTCTAAATAGCTAAGCAAATAAATATTAATTAACACACTATTAATAATTCCTAAAACCTTTGGACTCCACTATTATGTCTTAAACTTAATTTTTTTAATTTACAAATGAGTTTGAGCAAAACTTATGTACTATTTCTTTTATATTCATTATTCAAATGGCATGCTTACATAAACTAATCACGCTAAAAATATCATTTAACCATTTAAATGTTGTTTACATACATGCTCGTGCACATTTTCTTGAATCAATTCGCACATGTGAGCTACATCAATAGAAAACACATATAAATTACTTGTATATGAAAATGCATTAACTTAATACATATATCTATATATATTGCATTATGTTAAATCATCAATTATTCTTGCAACCTTTTCAACTTCATCTCAATCTATAACCGACTTTTAATTCTATACTAATTACTAAATATCATGTGATAAATTCCGGCAAGCCTTGCACTTCCATGTTTTTCGATAAAAGTTTTAACTTTTGCTTATGTTTAAAACTCAACTTTTTTATTTGATATTATAATTTCCAAACAACTTTAAGTCAAAATTATGTATTTTTTCTTTTCTATTCATTACTCAATGTAATATTTTTAATATGTCGTATTTTGCTATTATGGCAAACTCATTTAATGGGCGTAAATATTGGTTTCTCACTAATGATTCTACATATAGAAATAGAAAACATTTTGCGATGCGCGGACCTTCTTCTTTTCAATAATAATTCAATAGCACACGATAAATTCATTCTAATATTTCGGATGAGTGTGTAAATACTCATCATTTTTTGTCAATTTGAACTGCAAAAACATTTAAAAACACTCAGAAATGCATCAAAATACAGAAAATATCCCAGGATTGTGTTTTATATGTTTCAGATGCAAAATGATTGAAAACAGATGAAAAACGAACAAAGTTTGCATAATTGGCAGTTTTAGTCCCTCAACTTTCAAAACTTGTCAAAATTAGTCCCTGAGATTAAATTTTTTTGGAAATTATCAATTATGGTCCTTGTGTTAGTGAACTTTGGCAAAAATAATCCTTGGGTAAAAGGTTTGGGGAATTTACAGGTTTGGTCCCTGAAGTTTCAAGTTTGGCAGATTTAGTCCCTGGAGGTGTAATTTTGGAAAATCCCATTTATGGTCCTCACACTATTCATACTTGGCAAATTACAACCTTTTGACAACTTTGGAAGATTGGCAAAACAGGTCCCTAAATTTGCAGCTTATACACTTTTGGTCCTTATTGATATCTACTACAACCAATTGGACCCTTGTATTATTTCTACCTAATCCAAAACCAAAACATTAACCCAACCTGTGGCCCTTTTTCCCCTTGCCCGTCACATCACAAAGCCCAAACTCCAAATCCATTTCCACCCTAATAATAAAACCAACGGGGTCAAATCTAACCCTTTGACCTTTCCTTCTTCCACCTCACCCTTTCCCCTCTGCCACAACCTGCAACACCATACACCATCATTCACCCCTACCCCTATCACTACCTCTCCCACACTCCACACATTAAAATCACTTTCCACTGCCACACTTCAAAACCTACACCCCTGCCAAGAGCTAAAGGCCAAATTGCTACTAACTCTTTTTCCCGCCAAAACAAAATTAAAGGCCAGGATCCATTCCACTTATCCAAGGGACCAGAATTAAAGTGGGAATGAGAGAGAAACACTTCTCAGTCCATATAAGTGAAGAAAAGTAGAGAATGAAGCGAGTAGTTAACTAGTGTAGTTGTAGCTTAGTTTTACAATGTCGTTTTAATGTAATCTTAATTTACAGTGTATGTTTTAGCTTCTAAATCATATCCTTGATGTTTTCAGTGTATTTCAAACTTAATTCAAGCTTCAATTTCAGTTTGTTGATCATTTTCAGTTTTTACCATTTTCTCTTTGAAAATTTCATTTTGACTTAAGATTGTTAAAAGTTGGAGTTTCTTGATCCTATAAGCTTATTTAAGCACACAAGTAAGTTTTGAAGCAGTTACATTTAAATACTAGGAAATAAAAAAAATAAAATAATAATAATAGTGTAAAAATAAAAATCATGGAAGTGAAGGAGAGGGCTTGAAGCAGGGTGTGCTTTGGATTGATATGGTTTAGAACTCCAGGGAGAGTCTTTAGGTTATATTTTGATTCCCTGGTTTCCTTGCTCTGCACATTGGAATCAATTGTAAGCCATTTTCTAAGTTTTGTAGTCTTTACTGTAGCAATAGCTTAATAACTGTTCAATTGCTTAATTTGTAATCCTTTCATGTTTATTCTGCTTAATTTGGTCAGAGTTAAGTGTTAGATAGCCTAGTTCTAAGTTTGTCAATGATTTGTGCACATTTCTCATCTAAACTGCCAAATAGCATAGTTGTCATTTCTGTGTTTCAGGCTAAGTATTGTTGTTGATTTATGCTCCTATGGTCTATTGTTATCATAAGATGAGGTATGGAATCAGCATTGAGGTTTAATTTAGTAAGTTGCTTTGAAAATCAAGTTTAAATGATTATAAAGGGTTGTTTGGATTTGCTGTCTTGATTGTAGTAAAAGTAATTTGTGTTGTTGTTCTTGTTTGATGTATGACACAATAGGATCTAATATCTCAGTTCAACAATAAAATCCAGTGTTCTTTCAAAGAAAAGTAAAAATCAGTTCTAAATCACATTATAGAAGTTCACTTTTAAGATTCACTTGTTCATTTTCATCACATTAGGTCATAAGTTGTTTATTTAGCTTAATTTCACACCTCATTAGCTTAATATTACATAATCAGTAAGTAGATTTAATCCAAAGTTCATTTAAGTCAAAGTAGGTCATAAACTAAAAAAGTCAAATTTCCCTTTGTGTAGAAAATCCTAAAATTGCATGAATTGTTTTGATTTTTGTGTTTGGATTCAGGATTTGTGCTTTTCAGAAATTCATATCCCCCAACTAATCTTTAGGAATCCACAAAGTTCTTATTTTTTAGATTTTTCTTAGAGGCTTATTTGATTGCCAAAACAGGCCTGTAGGCCTAAGCATTGCCCTGCACCACCACTTTCTCACCACTGCCCCAACTTGCAGAGGTCCCACAAGGTACCTCAGTGGGCCCCACTAGATGTTCTTGGATCCCTTGAGTAGCTCTACTAGCCCTCTATCTGGTTCAACCCTTGATTTAGCACCATTTCCAACCATCTCATCTGTATCCACCCTAATCCACCCTTGGTTTCATCTTAACAGCTTGTGAACAGCTTTTACAAGCTAGTTTGACCAAAAGTCAACTGTTTAGCATTTGTGTGTCCATTTTGCTTATTTTTAAGCTTAGGAAAAGTTGTTTTCACAAAAGTTCTTAGTTTTTAGGTATAAAATAGTTTTCCAAAAGAAAAACCAGAAAAATCCAAAATAAATTGAAGTGATAGCTTCTATTTAATATTATTTATTTTTTTAATTTTCCTTTTTAGCTTTTTATTAAGTAATTTGCATTTTTATATTTTTCTTAATTTCCTTTTATATTAAAGTATTTTTATAAATTTTTCCAAAATTTTATATTGTCATTTAGTATTTATTAGATTTAATATTAATTTTATTGATTATTAATTAATATTTAAGTATTAAATAGCAAAATTAGTTTTTATTTAGCACTACCTAGTTTTTATATTTTTCCTAGCTTTTATATAATATAAATTATTTTTAGGAATTTTTCCATAATTTTTACTATTCATCTTCTATTTTTTATAATTTAATTAGTTTAAGTAGTAATTAATTAATAATTAGGATAATAATTAGTAAAATAATTTAAAATACATAAGATAAACTTTTTATAATTTTTTAGGATTCCTGTAATGGTTAAGTAATTTTTTAAAAATTTTCTTAATTTTCTAAGTTAGTTTAGTATTTTTAATTTAAATTAGTTTAAATAATTAATAAATAGTTTTTAATTAATAATAATTAATTAAATAGTTGTAAAAATAATTTTAATTTTCCAAAAAAAATTTTATTATTAGGATTGTAAAAATGTAATTTTCATATCCGTAGGTATTTTATTTCTCAAAAACTCTTGTTTTATTTCGTACGTCTACGTAAATTTAAATCAGACGTACGTGTTTTTAGGTTTAAAACATTTCTGGGTTTTCTAATTTCACGTCTTTGTTAATATAGCTTATTTAAGCTATTTCCTTTTTAATTTCCTTAGTGTAATCATTCAAAACCCATTTCCGTCCAAATTCACCTGATCACAAACCCGTTTTAAGTAACATCACGCCTCGTCGGGACATAACGACCCGGGGAAACACTGTATTCCACGGAGCATTGACTCTAGGCTGTCTGACCTTGTTGACCATCCACTTGGTCAATTTAGTTTGACCGTTTGGAGCCGATAAATTTCTCAAAGAGCATTCGAAAGCAACTACTTGCATAAACTAATCACGCTAAAAAGTATCATTTAACAATTTAAATGTTGCTTTACATACATGCTCGTGCACATTTTCTTGAATCATTTCGCAAATGTGAGCTACATCAATAGAAAATGCACATAAATTACTTGTATATGAAAATGCATTAACATAATACATACATACATATATATATATATATATATATATATATATATATATATATATATATATATATATATATATATATATATATATATATATATATAACAATCACCTAAATATGTAAGAAACAAAGAAAATAGTTGGTATCTCAATCTTTGGTTCCATATATCTGAGCATGTATGATCTTGTATGATTTTCATGGTACCTGCGTATGATAACTAAATTAAGAAAAAAAGAAAACCAACTTAATTACAAAGATCTAAAAGATGTATGATCTTGTATTATTATGATTAGTTTTCTATAAAATGCATCCCATCGTTTCATCTAGGGATTCAAGTCGATTATACTGAGATGGTCAAATCGTCCAATCTTATCTTCAACCTTGCCCTATTCAGTAACCTAATGATTACAAGAGTTCGCTGGTCATACAAGATGGAAGAGTCATTAAGTACATCTACTAACTTAGACTTATTTAGTGGGATCCGGCCGGCCAGAACTTAGATCTCCCCCTAATTCTTTAAGCAATTCCGTTTGGTAAGTGGTCGTTCGTTGAAATTTCTACACGAATAGTGATAATCCTATGGTCAATTCTTATCACTAAACAACCTTATTTACTATGGGTCCTATGGTCAATTCTCCTAGCTTCATAGTTACTACCAAACTTCAATGCTACCAAAAAGTATGCAAATAAAACGATAATGATAAGAGAAAACTAAATCATAATCATAAAAATTTCATAATAAGGCTAATACCAAAGGTGTTTAGCCATGATGAGACGAAAAGTGTTACACTTTTAAGGGGTCATTTAAGCCTTAAGTCGTGATAATATGATCAAATATTGCCTTAAATCGTTCATTTTGTCATTTTAGGTAATTTTGGAAGGAATTCTGGAAAACATAGCATTTTGGACGTTTTTGGAGCATAAAAGTGAAGAAAACGACAAAGTCAAGAGTTCAAGCTAGAACAGTACCTGACGGCGTCAAATGTTACAAGGTGACGCCGTCACTGATTAATAAAGAGGTGGATATTTACTATGCACTTGACGGGCCAGAAAGATTTTGAAGCATTTACACGTGACGACGTCACGTGTTAGTTCACCAAGGTGGTCACGTTTTAAGTTAAAGAGTGATGGCCCAGAACCTTTCCAACCAGACGGCGTCAGGAGTAGATCTAGGCAGTCAAGGAAACCCTAATATGGTGAGATGACGGTGTCACATCCTAAAAGGTGACGCCGTCAAGTTGTAAAATCTATATATACTCTTCTATTTTTCATTCATAAAAGGGAGGACTTTTGGTTGGAACTTAGGGTACGAACCCTAGTCAATTTTTGCAGCTTTTTTGAGGTTTCTGATTGGCTCCAAACGGTCAACCTAATTGACCAGGTGATGGTCAACAAAGTCAAACAGCCTAGAGTCAATGCTCCGTGGAAGTATAGTGGTTTCCCCGGGTCGTTATGTCTTGACGAGGTGTGATGGTTAATAAACGGTTTCGTGATCGGGTGAATTTGGACGGAAATGGTTATAAGTGAGTTGTGATTGATTACACTACTGAAATATAAAAGAAAATAGCTTAAGTAAGCTATATTAACAAATACGTAAAACTAGAAAACCTAGAAACGTTTAATACTTAAAAACGCGTACGTTGAATTTAAATTTACGTTAACGTACGAAATAAAACGCGAGTTTGTAAAATAAAATACCTACGGATATGAAAATTACATTTTTACAATCCTAATGATAAAAGAAAATTTTTAGAAAAAGAAAAATAATTTTTACACTATTTAATTAATTACTATTAATTACTATTTAATTACAAATTAATAATATTTAAATTACACTAATTATGAAATTAAGCTAGAAAAATTAAAATTTAATTCTAAAAATTCTAAAATAATATAAAAGTAATTTTAAAACTAAAAATATATTTTTCCTACTTTTTCTCTATTTATTATTAATTAACTATTATTTATTAATTAACCTAAATTAAGAAAAATAGAAAATGAGTACTGAAAATTATGAAAAATTTCCTAAAATTATTTTATGATTTCTAAAACCTAGGAAAAAAAAATAAAAAAGTACTATTGTTAAATAAAAATTAATAAACCTAATTAATTATCTAATATTACTTAATTATTAATAAACTAATACTAATTATAATAAATACTAAATGAAAGGATAAAAATCTGGAAAAATTCCTACAATTACTTTAATATACTAGGAATTTAATAAAAATATAAAAACATATAAGTACTTGACAAAAAAATTAAAAAGAAAAAATAAAAAGCTAAATTATGTTAAATAGAAGCTATCACTAAAAATTAAATTTGGTTTTTTGGATTTTTCTTTTTTCAAAACTAATTAACTACTGAAAATGATGAACTTTTGTGAAAACAAGTTTCTTGGAACTCAAAAATAAGCTCAGCATAAGCTTATTAGCTTATCAGTTTGCTATAATAGTTTATTAGGACTTTGTTTAGTGAAAAAGTTGCTTAATAAGCTAAATTACTGCCCCACAAGGATAAATAAGCCACATCAGGTGACAAACACAAGGAATGATCAGTAAGGAACCAAAGAAGCCCAAGGAATAAGCTGTTAAAAGCAGATAAGCAAAGGGCAAAAAGCCTAAGAACCAAACAGGTCTAATGGGGACTTGCAGCCCACTGTGGGGACCACCTGGGTGTTCCAGAGTCCAAGGAGGGGGTTGATTCAATAAGATGAACTGAGAAGCTTCCCAATAAGCCAAGTCTCAGGCCTTGGGGTCCACAATTAAGCTATTGGTGGGCTTGTAAAAAGGGTGCATAAACTGGATGCTTAGCCAAGAAGGTGGGATGAGACAAGTTGCAAGCTAAAAATGAGCTTATCAAATAAGCTGTGAAGTACAAAATAAATCCTGAGATAGCAAGTTTGGACTATGGGCTTCTCAAAGAACCCAAAATCACAAAATAAGCTTCACAAATAAACCCACTAGGAGCTTATGAACTTACCTTGTTTACACTGATTGGTCAGTGTATCTGACCAAGCAGTATTCTATTGAAGGCCATGAATCAGCAATGAAATAAGCAATAATTGACAAACAAAGCACATGCATAAGTAATAGGTCAGGAGGGGTGTTAAAATCAACAAGAATCCAGGTCCAAAATCTATTAATCAGCAAATGCCAGGCTCATGAAATGAAGACTAGGCCACAGATGTCGATAATCACAAGGTTAAGCATACCAACTCAAAAGCTCATTTTGAAAGCTATAAGTTGAAAATAAGGACTAACTAAGCTACTAAAGACTTATGGCAACCTAATTGATCTAAAATAAGCCAAATGAAAGGAACTAAATAAGTTAAAAACTGACAAGAGCAGATAAGCAACAAGTATAAAAATGAAAACTAGGCAGTCAACTTGCTCACAATAAGCTGGTGCACAAGCTGAACTACTAAAAGCTAGGTTCTAAGAATCATGAAATCATAAAGTTAGGATGGCAAACAACACCTAAGCCAATTATCAGACTAAAAGAAGCTTGAATAAGCTAAAAATTTGAGCTTGTAAAACAAGCTCATGTAACTGGTACAGGGCATTAGCAGGGCTGAGGGGCTGTTTTGAGGGTTGAATAAGTAGCTAGGAAAAATTCCCAAAAATGAATGAAAAATATGCTCATGTAGACCAGCTGGGGAGTTAACTGTACATCAATTTTTAGAGCCTAAGTCCTAATAATAAGGAAACTAGAAATCCTACACTAAGGGGGGGGGGGTGGAACTGGTCCACTAATGTAACTGTTAAAAAGGGAGATGGGCAATTGGTAGATTTGACTTCCAAAGGTCAAAGAACAAGTTATGCAAACTAGTACTAACCTATTTAGAATTAGATTGAAGCAAAGGAAACACTATGAGAGCAACATTTAAGATGCTACCCTACTTATTCATATAAAACAATGAAATGAGAACTTATTTGGACAAAACTAGGAAAGCTAGAAGACTACAAGGAGATGCAAGATTTGGACCTAAAACTATTACTGAGATATAACCAAAGTTGACCTAATGTTGAAAAATGACACACCTGTTTTTAGCCACCAAGACTGCTTGTGCCAAACACCCTTATAAGAGGTGTCTGTTTGATTTGTATGAAAGAAAAGGCCAACAGATGCAGAGTTTTGGAAAGACAGCTATCCCCTAAGCTAAAATGAGACCAAATATACAGATTTCAATCAAAAGTAAACACCAAAATAAGCTACAACCAATTATGCTATGATTACTTTTTCTTTGTATTTTGTGAGATTTTATTAAGAATTAGCAGGACTTGTTTTTAACTCAGTTCAACCATGAACATAAGAGTAAAAAAAAACTCACCATAGGCTGATGTGAGCTGATATAAGCTAAAGTGAACTAAAAAAAGCTTCAAAATAGAATTTAAAATAGATAACAAGCTAAAAAAAATAAAATAAATTAAGATAAGAAATGAGAGATGCTTGAAAACTTATGTTAACTTGAAATCCAAATTACAACACTGAAAGCTACACTACAACTTGAGCTAAAATTACATTAATTCTAAAATTAAACTTAATTACTACTACTAAATTAACTACTCTTTATCTCTGATCCTCCCTTTCTCTTTTATACTTTCAGAAGTCCTTGGCACGTTTCCCACATTGCTTCTGGGTCGTTGGATTAATTTGATTTGATCTTAGCCTTTAAACTTAATTTTGGCGCCAAATTGGATTTGGTGGATTGATGACCTGGCTGAGAGGGGAGGTATTATCACATGGGTTTTGTGGAAAGTGGAGGTTGTAGGGTGGTTAGTAGGGGTGAGGAGAGGGGACAAAGATGTTGGGAAGGTGTTGGCTATGGGTGTAGGGTTGTCTGGTTTTGGTGGTAAAAAGGGAGGGGAAGAGTGGAGGTCAACCAAGGGGTTTGACCCTGCACGTTTTATTATAAAAAAGGGAATGGGGGTTGACTTTTGTTGACCTGGTATAATAAAAACGGGGATGGTTTTGGGCTTAGGTGAAAATGGGCTTGGGTTTGTGTTTTTCTGGATCAGATTTTGGTTTGTTTGTTTATTTGTGGCTTAGGGTCCATTTGGTTGTAGATAACAAAAGCACAAGGACCATAATTGTATTTTCTGCAAAGTTAAGGGTTAGTTCTGCCAAACTTCCAAAATTTAAACCAAGGACCATTCCTGCTAATATGTGATTCCATAAGGGTTTTTGAAATTTATTTTCCAAGTTAAAACACCCAGGGACCAAATCTATCAAATTCCAAACTGCAGGGACCAATTATGTAAATTTTCAAAACTTTTCACCCAAAGTCCATTTTGATAACTTTTGATTTTTTGAAGGACTTGGGTTGACTTTTCTTTCAAAATAAAAGCTCAAGGACTAATTTTGTTAACTTTTGAAAGTCGGGGGACTAAAACTGCCAATTGTGTAAACTTTGTTCATTTTTTCTTTGTTTTTACTCATTTTGCATCTGAAACGTATAAAATACAATCCCTGGGATATTGTTAGTATTTTGATGCATTTTTGAGCGTTTTCGGATGTTTTGGCAGTTTAAATACGATAAAAATGATGAGTGTTTGAGCACTCATCAGTTTCCAAGCGTCTTTTCCTCTTTCTTCCACGCTTAATTGAATATAAGTAATCTATCAATCATTCAATATGTCTATGTGTTGTTTGATTCTATCTTACGCTTGTCTTTCTTTTAACATGCTAGGCTAGGTTTGTTTGAGTTTGCTTAGGTCTAATGAAACCTAGTTATTGATTATTTGTTGATTGGTTTGTTATTAATCGATGTTATGCTTAAGAAAACTGGCTAATCTCCTATTTGGTAATATGCTTGAACGTCTTAAGAAACATGAATCAGATGTATACTACGGTTATTTGGTTGTATTTAATGCGTGAGCCGCTGTTTATAATCCCTAGGATTGGGCGCTTAACGTGTCGTCTTAGGAGGAGATAAGAGCTTATAGAGTTGGGGAAGACCGTACACACCCCCACGAATGGTATTAAGGAATACAACCCGACATCCACGCAATTGTAACAAACCTATCAATCGGTAAAAGATAACTAGGGAGTAGTGAAACCTAAGTAAACATGTTTGTCTCCTCATTAGAAGTCTCTCACATTTATTTTCATTTATTTTATTTTTATTTGCATTTGTAGTATTTGTGTTAGTTGACTAAACTAATTCCGCCC
>JARVZY010007509.1:0-22974 GCA_030686995.1 Artemisia argyi | reverse complement strand
AAGATACTATTGATCAGCATTATGTTCCTCCTGAAGCTACTTCTACTCAGAAAGATAAAGGAAAGTCTGTTATGGTTGCTCAAGATATTCCTTCTAGAGAGAAAACTAAGCAGGAAATAGCTAATGAGAAGCTTAGTGAATTGCTTGCAGCACAATTACAAGCTAAAGAGGAGGCTGCAAAGGCTAAGAGGGATTTGGATATAAAGGCCTCTGAGCAACTTGCTAGAAAGATACAGGCTGATTTGGATAGAATGGGTATTCCAATTACTCATACTTTACCTGCTGAAAGGCAAAAGGAGTTAGATGAAATTGCTAAGAGTTTATCTGCTGAACAATGGGAACATTTGGCTTCTCAAGTCTCTGCTAAGCCTGATTTGGCAAAGTCTGACATGGGAGTTGATTATCATGAGACTGATTTTGCTAAAAGGATGGTTGAAAGAGTTAAACTACAGAGGCAAGCTGAGGAAGAGAGAAAAGCTAAAGAGCTAAGGGACAGACCATGGACAAAAGGAGAGATTAGAAAGTATATGAGGAATTTTGTCAAGAATCAAGGGTGTTCTATGTTTGGATTCGGATTGACTCAAAAGAAAGTTTGGGGATTTTCAGACACTCAGCTAACTTCCTACTATGACAAGCTCATCTCTAATCTTAATTCATCAGGTATCAATATTCCAGATGTGTTAGAGAAGCGTGACAGACTTATGGATAAGCCTGTTGCTAAGAGGATCAGGCTTGATGATTCTGCTGATCAGCCCAAAGAATCTACTGAGTCTTCATTTGGTGTTCAGGAGCATATTCATTCTCCTTCATTATTAACTCAGGTTGATGATTCTACTGATGCTTTTCCTTCACCATCTGCTGATATTGCTGCTGATGCAACTGTGGAGCCTTCTGAACCTTCAGATGTTGGTAGATCTTCTTCTGCTCCTATTGATGCTTCATCCGTTGTTCCTGCAGTTCCAGAGTCTGTTTCCACTGAAATTCATACCAATGAACCTATTTCTACTGAAGATCAAAAGGATGTTTCTCCTGATGCTTCAGCAGATGTTCCTAAAGATTCAAAATCTATTCTTCCTGAAGATCCAAAGAGTGTATCTCCTGATGCTTCAGAACCAGTTCCCACTGATGAGACCTCTGATGATCCTCCACTTGTTACTCCTTCTACCCCTGGTACTAGGAAGAAGACTGTTGCTAAGAAGAGAAAGGCTTCTAAGGGTGAATCACCCAAGGATAGTACTTTCATTGACTTTGATTCTGATGATGAAAATCATGTTGTTTGGGAGAGAGTAGTTAAATGGGAACTTATTGACTCTCCAACTGGTCAAGGACAAGTCAATGTACTTCACAGACAAGATGGTTCCACCAAAGAATTTACTTTTCTGAGTCAAATTTTACATATGGTGGATAGGCAAGACATTCTTTCTTTATATGGATGGGTTCTAACTTATTATAAATCTCATCAACCTGAAGGGATTGGTATGTTTTTGCTGGGAGATTTACAAGTGCTCTGTGATTCTCATCTTTTTGCTGGTACTGGATTTCATGTGTGGAAAGGTCAGAAGAATTGGGTAGTTGATACTTGGAAATACTTTCCTCTGCCTGATGTTCATATGATCATCACTACCACTGGCAAAACCTTGTATTGTTGGACAGATGTGACATATCCAATCACCATAGGTATTATGAACCAACTGCTAGAAGTGAAACTCACTGTTCCTCTGGATATGATTGGGAATGATATGCATATGGCTGAACAATTGATTAGGGCTATCAAGAGGAGTATTTTGGTTAAGATGGAACTGAAAACTCAGCATGGTGTTCATATTGAAACTTATCTGGAATGATTGGGTATTGGTATGGTATCTTGTTGTATATTTCTTTATTTTCTTTATTCTTTTCTTTATTATTCAAAAAAAAAAAAAGAAAAAAAAAACCTAACACATTTGTATAGTATTGTGTATGTTGTTTGCAGGATTTGGTGTTGGTTGTTTCCACACTTTCTCTGGTTATCAACTTACCTGATGTTGACTATTCCATCAAAAAGTTGGCTAGTCCAAAGGGTACAACTTTGGTAAAGACAAGTCAAATCTGTTGATAGCTATAATAGTTTGCTAAAAACTATTGGGTACTCAACTCACCCATGCTTAACAGTTGGATGGTTGTCAATTGACCATGGATTTTTTCCTTTATGGATTCCTAATAATTGGCTAGCCCACAAGAGTATGGCTTGTGGTAAAGGCAGTGGAAAAACATATTTGGTATTCAATTGACCAAGATGATTTTTCATCAAATAATTGACTAGTCCTGAGCAAACGGCTACAGGTAAAGACCTCTCAAATCCGTTTATAGCTGATGATTTGCTAAAAATCATATGGTCATTAGTGTACCATAGTTTGAGAACTGAAACATTTGGCTACTCTAGTGGTAATGGCTATTGGTAAAGAGACATCAAATCCATTATTTTCAATGATTCACCTCTCACAGAAGTTAACACACCTGGATGTGATGAGAATAGTATGAAACTAATATGTTTTGATGTACATTTGGTCATTTGTTGCTGCAAAGAATGGTGCTTTTCAACTTGTTGCTGATTAGTGAGATCCTGCTAATAAAGATTCTTTGCTGCTGATGTTCATCCTCAATCCTCTTCTCCTTACCTTTGAAGATCTATCAAGAATCTTGGAGTTAACCATGTCAACTTCAAGATTAGGGGAGGATTGTAAGGAATTATTGAAGTCGGTATTTAGATTCTTCTGAAGATTCTGCTGACAAGTTTCTGCGGATGCATAAAGGGGTTTCTGCTGAAGAATGATTCCTGCTGAAGAATAGTGTTACTGCGGATATAGTTAATCCGTAGATAGAGATTAGTTATTTATAGATAAGATATGTAGAATATCTTCTAGAGTATTATGTTTATACGTTTCTTGTAGAAGAATTTAGGGTTTCCACTAGTATATAAGGAACCCAAGGTTATTGTAATACGTACGAGTTTCAAAACAATTATTAGTGAATAATATCGATCCATAGTGGATCAAAGTTTAGCATACAGTTTATATTTATATTCCGCAATAAGTATAAGCTAACAAAGATTGTCTATTTAGTTTACAAGTGATTACATTAGTTGACTAACGATCTATTGGCTCGAGATCTCAAGTGTAGGTCCTACACATGGGTCAACCATATATGCACACAACAACAATCAAGAACACTCAACTGGACTCAGGGTATTCTCACACAGATTGAATGATTGACAACCTTTCAAATCAAGTGTCATTACTTGCCCAACAATTAAGAGCTACTCTTCCTCACACCAACAACCAACTTAGAACATCATCCAACCCACACAATCATGCCATTGTGGAAGACGGACGTGTGGTGGTTCAGGGAAGACAGAATGTCAACCAAAGGAATGGAGCTCGGGGATATGCACAGAACAGAGTTGGGAATGTTAATCAGGGTCAGGGAAGACAACCCAAGTGTTACAATTGTAGTGGGCTAGAACATTTTGCTAGAAACTGCACCCAACCAAAGCGTCCACAGAACTTTGATTACCTCAAGGACAAGATGCTGCTAATGCAAGCACAGGAGAATGGAGTGGCATTGGATGAGGAGCAGTTGCTATTCTTAGCAGGCGATGAAGGAAAGACATTTGATGCTGAAGTGGATGACCAGCCTGTTCAAGATCTTGCTCTTAATGACCCAAACATCTTTCAGGCTGAAGATTGTGATGCGTTCGACTCTGATGTAAATGATGAACCTACTGCACAGACCATCTTCATGGCTAACCTATCAACTGTAGTCACATCACCTCAACAGCCAAGTCCTTCCAACTCATCCATCATATCAGAGGTACGGAAACTATACGATTCATGTGAAAGGATTGTTGAATCAAAGATCCTCAATGAGGTACATCAAACAAATGCTGCTCGATCAAATGATGTTGAATTGGGAAATAGCAATGATGTCCCAATTGAACAAAACTTGATTGATGCGTAGGGATTGCACCAGGCTTTACCTCTCGAGGGATCTCGAGAAGCTTACAACCCTCACCAGGCAGTGTACCTGATCGATGTAGTATAGTATAATGACAAGTACCGGGGGATTGATCGTTCAGCTAGGAATAGTGTCGCTAGGATTAGAAAACCTAAAGGCTAGGTCTAGAGATGAGGGATGATTCTTTTTGTATTTTTATATTTTTTAGAAAGCAAGTAAAAATCTCGGGTTTTGAAGGAGTTGGGCGGAATTAGTTGCTAGTCAACTAACCCAATACTAAAGATGCAATCAAAATAAAATACTAGAAATGAAAATAAACTAAATTATACTAAAGTTGTGAGCAATATGTGGGAGAAATGTGTTTACTTAGATTTCACTACTCCCTAGATATCTTTTACACGTTAATTACTTGTTATAGTTGCGTGGATGACGGATTGTATTCCTTAATACCATTCATGGGGTGGCGTACTTACTTCCCCAATCCTATGAGCGCCTACTTCACTCCTATGTCAAGCCGGCTAAGAAGCTCCTAACATGGGATCATTAGAATTTACTCATGCATTAAATACAACCAATAAAACCTAGTACACATCGGTTCATGTTTCCTAAGACGTTCAAGCATGTTACACAATGGGGATCTGCCAGTTTTCTTAAGCCTAACATTGAAATCATTCATCCAATACAACCATAAACAAGTAATCAACACATAATTAACATCTAGGTTTCATTAGATCCAAGCAAACACAAGATAGATCTAGCCTAGCATGTTGAAATCAAGACAAGCACAAGATATAATCAACCAACACATAGACATATTGATTGAATTAAGAGAAGACTTATCTCAATAGAACATGAGAGGATTCAAGGGGTGAAAACCCTTGAAAGTACTGTAAAATATGAGCTAGGGTTTACAAAGTTCGGCCCTAGTTTCTCCACACAAGTCCCTTTTTTTATGAATGAAAAATAGAAAACTATATATAGAGTTTGATAGGTGACGACGTCAAGAACAAATGTCTGACGCCGTCATCTCGCCGCCAAACAGTTCCTTGGACTGCCTAGATCTGGGTCTGACGCCGTCATGTATTCTCCTTATGCAGGCCGTCACAAAATTAACTCTTGACGCCCTTGTTGTGACGCCGTCAGGTTTGCACTGGGTCGTCACCACTTTTACTCTTGACGCCGTTAGGGTCTTCCTCTTGACGCCGTCAGGTACTGTTCTCAGCATGGAAAATTAAGTCTTTGGCGTTTTCTTCACTTTTATGCTCCAAAAACGTCCGAATTGCTTCCTTTTCTAGATTTCACTCCCAAAGTACCTAAAATCACAAAAGGAACGATTTAGGGTAATATTTGATCAAATAAATTCAATTCCGGGCTTAAATGACCCCCTAAAAGTGGTTCATTTTTCGCCTCATCATATACCCTTACACTTGAGATTTGCTTGTCCTCAAGCAAATGCGTTTTTATTCTAATCAAAATACAAGTTAGGGGTCATTTAACACTAACATAAAAGTAATTACAACAAATAATCGTCCCACTAAAGACCAAAGACAAGCACGGAGGTCATACACTAGCACCTCACAAATAGTGTTTAGATACTCACATCCTCTCGGGTGTAATAAAGTATATATCACAATATGGAAATGGAAAACATCTCTCACTACCTGTCATAGCAAAATAGATTACCATAGGCTTGGGAAAGGATCAAACCTCCACCACATGGCGTAAGCACCTAGGATAAACTATCAAAGAGGTCTTTCAAAGGGTTGTAACGTTAGGTGTAGGGATATGGAATACACGGTTTTGTTGGATATGGGCAGTCTTTACTGGTGGTGAGTTTACAATCTTAGTTAATTACATGTACAATATGGCGTTGCTAAGCCAAGACAAGACTCGACTTAAGCTAATAAATGAAAAATAACAAAAACATAAAATAAACATAGAATGAAATGGGATGGTAGTCCGTATGTTTTTTCTTTTTTTCTTTTTCTATTTTTTTTTTCTTTTTCTTAATTTTTTCGATTTTTTTTTTTTTTTTTTTTTTTTTTTTTTTTTTTTTTTTTGCATACACTCTTACCCTACCATCCAAAATAATACATCATAGGGAATGAACATTCCCCTTACACTTGAATTTTTACATACTTTACAATAAACTAATCTAACGACTCGAATTAAGATAATCAAAACACTTGGAGTACTTTTAAGATTAACGTACATATGGGAGTAATAATATGATGTTCTTCCCCATTACTCCATAAAATAAGTACTTTACCCATGAGTCCCAATCGTCCCAAAACAATATGTACAAGGATATGACTCGACTTAGCAACCATGTAATCAATTAGATAATTAACTTAGGGTTTAACAAATAACAATAATGCACTAAAGATGAGTGCATACATGGAAGGCTAAGGCGATTTGGGTGTACATTTAAGTGGGGTGTAACAAATTCTTCCTTTAAGTAAAATGCTTAAAGTTAGAAACGAAAAGATAGGCTCGGAGGGGTGTACTAGGGGTTTCGTGTACTAAAAAATGAGTACAACGCTAAGGTATGGGAAAAATTAATTGACTTAACTAGCCAAGTAATATGACTTAAATGGTCAAGTAATTATGATACGGGTTTAACACAAGGGTGATCCTAATGCCTCTTATCATGTAGTAAATCCTACTACACGAATGTAGTCTCACTAGCGGTCTCGGGATGCATCACTAACGCAAGTTCTAGAATCTAAATGCTACCGGTACACTCATAAGCACTAATAATAAATGCTTTTCCTATCAAATCTAAAGGCGAACCTCACATATTTGGGTGGAAAATTTTTCTGAATAGTACGGTTTTGTGCTAGTCATACAATCTCCTATCCATGAGACGCTTGCTATGGCTAAAGTTTCACTCCTAAATGTTGTAAAAAAATTTAAATTTGGCGCTAAAATTACGCTAACAAGTATTTCTCATAGTTTTATTACACATCTACTATCAAACAAACAAACTCAAGCAAAAGTGTATTTGTAAGGTATCATCATTTTACCCTCCCCTTACACTTAGGATGAACATTGTCCCCAATGTTCAAGTAAAGAATGTAAAAGTGAAATAAGTAAAAAGAATGAAATCAAATACTCCCCTGATTCGCTCGGTATGGATAATAAGGTGGCCAGGTTAGATCTTCCTCCAAGAAAATGAACAATCAAAGTTTCCCTTCCAGAATAATAATCATCTTCTTGTCATACATAACCTGTAAATCCTGAGAAAATAGACAAGGCAACCTCGCATAAAATCGGCGGCAATCTACATATGCTAATAAATCCTAGAAAACAAAATAAGATATAATGCTTGTGGAATGATGTTTGCAGATTTCCTGCAGATTATAAAACTAATGATTCAACAAAAACTTTAAGACTCCGTTAGAAAAACAAAACTGGTAAAATTTCCAGATTTTTACACGTGACGCCGTCAAGAGTAAACTCATGACGCCGTCATAAGTGACCTGCAGAAATTCTTATGTTAAGTTTCCGGAAAATTTTTGGAAAAACTTCGTCCTACTTCCTGGAAAATCCTGCAAAACTTCATTATGACTTGATACAAGCATTTGACTCTAACAAATACGAATATACATGTTCAATTAATATTGTGGAGAATCATGATTGGTTTGTTTCTTAAAAACATATTTGAGGTTTCCCCTTACACTTATCTTTTGCAAAAATACCTTTGGATGGAGTTAAGACTAGGCCAAACAACAAAGTAAAGTATTTTCACTATTTAGTTTTGAAACATGATCTACCAACAATAAAAGTAAAGCATGCATACGGAAGCAAATAACAAAATAAAAATCACACAAAACATGGGTTGCCTCCCAAGAAGCGCTTTTCTTTATTTACGAGTCTTGTAGCTAGACTCAAGGTCATGGTTTACTACGTGACCTCATCGTTGGTTTCACTTTCTGATTGTAAATGTTCTTTGTAGAAACCAATCACCTTATTCTCAATCGCTCCTATAATCCTATGGGCAAATTCCTTATCGACTTTATACCTTGGTCCTAGAGTCAAGCAGTCTTTGTAGAAAAGACTCCTCTTTTCCCATACATGATCCATGCCCTTTTTCTTATCCTCTTCATTGATTTCCTCAAAAGCACCAATGTTATCCATGTCAAATCGGGGTATAAAGAGAAATTCTTTCATTCTATTAGGCATCCTATAAGTGATCCTATCGGTGTTACTTGCAAATCGGATTATCCCTTCTATCTCATCATATTCTAACTTGGACTCCTCAACAAACGGTTTACCAAATACAACATTGGATAATCGACAATCAATAACATTAGCAAGATCTTCCACAATCATAAAGTCGGTGATATAAGTGAAATTCCCAACAAAGACATGTAGACCTTTAATCCTCCTAACAAAGTTACAAACTCCACCGGGTATTTGGGATCCCTTCTAGGTCCAAGTCTTGTTTTCACTATATCATGATAAACACTTGAGGACATAATGTTGATTGGGGATTTAAAGTCAATGTAAGCATTGTCAACGTGTCTATACCCAATCATACATGGTATCTTAGCATTCTTAGGATCGCCTCTCTTTATCTTAGGTTCGATTCTAGTAAAAGGAGATCGAGGGTTATCAATAAGATTATTATAGTACGCAATCTCCTCCTTAGTGGGGTATAGATTAAAATAATCATCTAACTTTGGATCAATCTCCCCCTCTTCAAGTTCCTCAACAACATTCACAAAATCATTAGGCCCTAGGTCCTTATTTAAATACAAGGCGGTCGCTAGGTCACTAAATGCATGGTCGAGCTCAACCTTAATCAACCTATTAAGCTCCCTAAGTTCCCTAATCTCATTCTCAATTTGCTCACGTAACAAAGCCACTTCTCTAGGGGAAAGGGGTGGATTCGCGTTTTCCATAATGGTCAACGGAATAGTCAATGAATTAAATTTACTAACAAAAGCACGAAGAAAAAGATAGAGTAAAGAGAACCTAGAAAATAAAAATATAATCTTACTAGAAAGGAATCTAGCAAGTAGACCTAATAAAAAGAGATTCTAACCTAGACAATAACTATTCCCCGGGCTGCGGCGCCAAAAACTTGGTAGCGTAGGGATTGCACCAGGCTTTACCTCTCAAGGGATCTCGAGAAGCTTACAACCCCCACCAGGCAGTGTACCTGATCGATGTAGTATAGTATAATGACAAGTACCGGGGGATTGATCGTTCAGCTAGGAATAGTGTCGCTAGGATTAGAAAACCTAAAGACTAGGTCTAGAGATGAGGGATGATTCTTTTTGTATTTTTATATTTTTTAGAAAGCAAGTAAAAATCTCGGGTTTTGAAGGAGTTGGGCGAAATTAGTTGCTAGTCAACTAACCCAATACTAAAGATGCAATCAAAATAAAATACTAGAAATGAAAATAAACTAAATTATACTAAAGTTGTGAGCAATATGTGGGAGAAATGTGTTTACTTAGATTTCACTACTCCCTAGATATCTTTTACACGTTAATTACTTGTTATAGTTGCGTGGATGACGGATTGTATTCCTTAATACCATTCATGGGGTGGCGTACTTACTTCCCCAATCCTATGAGCGCCTACTTCACTCCTATGTCGAGCTGGCTAAGAAGCTCCTAACATGGGATCATTAGAATTTACCCATGCATTAAATACAACCAATAAAACCTAGTACACATCGGTTCATATTTCCTAAGACGTTCAAGCATGTTACACAATGGAGATCTGCCAGTTTTCTTATGCCTAACATTGAAATCATTCATCCAATACAACCATAAACAAGTAATCAACACATAATTAACATCTAGGTTTCATTAGATCCAAGCAAACACAAGATAGATCTAGCCTAGCATGTTGAAATCAAGACAAGCACAAGATATAATCAACCAACACATAGACATATTGATTGAATTAAGAGAAGACTTATCTCAATAGAACATGAAAGGATTCAAGGGGTGAAAACCCTTGAAAGTACTGTAAAATATGAGCTAGGGTTTACAAAGTTCGGCCCTAGTTTCTCCACACAAGTCCCTTCCTTTATAAATGAAAAATAGAAAACTATATATAGAGTTTGATAGGTGACGGCGTTAAGAACAAATGTCTGACGCCGTCATCTCGCCACCAAATAGTCCCTTGGACTGCCTAGATCTGGGTCTGACGCCGTCATGTATTCTCCTTATGCAGGCCGTCACAAAATTAACTCTTGACGCCCTTGTTGTGACGCCGTCAGGTTTGCACTGGGTCGTCACCACTTTTACTCTTGACGCCGTCAGGGTCTTCCTCTTGACGCCGTCAGGTACTGTTCTCAGCATGGAAAATTAAGTCTTTGGCGTTTTCTTCACTTTTATGCTCCAAAAATGTCCGAATTGCTTCCTTTTCCAGATTTCACTCCCAAAGTACCTAAAATCACAAAAGAAACGATTTAGGATAATATTTGATCAAATAAATTCAATTTCGAGCTTAAATGACCCCCTAAAAGTGGTTCATTTTTCACCTCATCATTGATTCACAACATCACCTCTGATGTATTAATTAGAGCATCTTCCAGTGTATGTGATGTTGATTTATTGAATGAACAAAATATTCCTAACAACGTACAACAAACGAACATTGAAGAATCAGATAATGTTGATATGGGCAATAGTTATGTTGTTCCATATGAACAATATGTGAGGCTCAATGATGAGTCTGTTGTACCAAGTGGTGCATCTTCTGTTGATAACAATGCGTGTGAATTGGATGATTATACTGCTGTAGTTCCTGATGACACTCTGAACACTAGGATTAATATTCTTAAAGATCAGATCAAAATCTATGAAAAACGAGCAAGATTTGAGCTAACTGAACGAGAACAAAAAATGAATTGGCAAATGTGTACATACATTACTGAAAGCAACTTAAAGGAAGAAAAATTGAAACAAGAGTTAAGTGGAAAAATAGTGATAGAAAAGTTGTGAAATTTTACACATATATGTTGATGTCAAAAAAATCGAAAAAATAGAAAAGAAAAAAAAAAGAAAGAAGAAAAGTTGGAGGTTTGTTTTAACCAACTTATGTAAAGTTTTGTATTAAGTGGGAGATATCACCACTATTTGTTGTTGTATATTATATTTATGGATTGAATGGGAGTTGGCTGTTATGGGAACGCCAACTAAGGTTATTCTTTTATTGAGATTTTATTGAGTATAATTCGTGTCTATCTAAAGTGTGTGTTTCAAGTGTTAAAGCGTGAGTTATTCAATGATATGAGTCTTATTCATGGGATGGTTGGGAAGGTAATTAACCACACTTAGGATTTTAATTTATTTGTTTTGTTATTTTTTATTTTACACCAATTTTATATCCTAAATGTTATCCCTACCCAACCGTATTGTTATATCCGTTGTTAGCTTTCGGGCATCCGGATATAATGGTGGCCAAGTGAGAATATAAAATGTGTGAATAAGGTAGTGACCATCCGAGTATTAGATTAATCGGCTAACGCGCTAGCGATCTATTGTAGGAATTGGTGACTATCCGTTATGCAAATAACGCGCTAGCGATCCAAGGAGGATATTAGTGACCATCCGTTAGTTGAAGCGTCGAGGACTCGCGTTAGCGATCTACTAAGTTTATGCAGGAGATGTTTGAATGAAGCTAGGTTCAACCCTTAAGCCTCAAAACCCTTTTTACCGCTTTAGACTTGTTACTCCTTGGCTTTAGTGGGGGAGATGTGTATACTTGTCAAGCCTATGATAGAATATTCGTCCCGACTAAGCAACTAAACGATTTAGAATTGTTTTACATTGAAAAATTATTTTGGTTTCTACTTCGTTAAGTGTTTGGTTGTATGATTATGATAAAACGAATACGTGCTTAATAATAAAAATAAATCATAATATCTTTTAGGATACATTTTCATATGATTAATTTTAAGGTTTACTTGGGGACAAGTAAAGTTCAAGTGGAGGGATATTTGATGAACTCAAATAAGTACATTTTATTATTATCATTTATCCTATTTAATTAAGTTGTTTTATTATATTATATATGAGAATCGGTGCATTAATGTTTACTTTAGTGATTCTCAGTTAAAAACAAGCATCAGGTGAAACTTGGCGATTTTGGACTAATTATGGAGCAAAACAAGCGAGATGTCAAAAGTCTACTGAAATCCAGAAGATGCGCCGTATCTCACTCAACAGATACGTCGTAATATCATACTTAGATGAATTCGAAGACCATTGATTGACTTTAAAGAATGCGCCGCATGCAATTCTGCCATGCGCCGCATATAAAACTTTGGTCAAAGAAGAAGATCAAGCTCGTTCTACTCCAGATACGCCGCATTACACTTCTGACATACGGCGTATCACTATCAAGATTTCACCAGATACAATCCAAGACAGCTGAAGTACATGCGCCGCATACAAAGATCAAGTTACGCCACATCTGAAGACGGTGTACGAATATTCCAGAATATATTAATCTTGGACCCCACGCGAAGTTAAGTCAATGCACCGCATCTACTTATCCAATGCGCCGCATCGACCCCTCAGACAGAAACTATAAATACCCCAAGGACAGACGAATTTTGGTGTGACATAAGAAACCTAAAGACCAGAAACATAACCCTAGAGCCGAATTCAGACGACCTAGCAGCACAAGACACACCACAAATGAAGATATAAGAGCTGTAAGAAGGTCCTGCATGTATTTAATTCATTAAGTAGTTTTGTTTTATTGTATTAGTACGCTTTAATTCATCAGGATTGATGGGCTTGTGTCATGTGACTACGGAAGATCATGCACTCCCCTTAATATTGCTTTCCCATTAATTAAAGTTTATATGTTAATCTCTTTGGTGACTTTTATTAGTGCATTGATAACCTCTGTGTCTAGCTGAGTCTTGCTTGGGTCGCCATGCCCCTTCCTCGCCTATTTATTCTAGCGTCTCTAGAAAAGTAGGATAGACATAAGTGATCATTAAGGGTTTACTCGCCGATAAGATTAGAGCCAACGAGAAATGGTTAATTAATATACACTTCATATAAAACTAGCAATAAAACAAGTGACAAGCTACTTAATTATCAAGACAGGTCTTCTTATTGTCTCGGTTATCTATCTGTGTACGTGCATGCTAATCGCTGATTCGCGCTCATTAGTTTACTTTTACTGTTTAATTACAACCAAACCGTGCTAGTCTCTCAGTCTGAACCCCCTTGCGTTAGGTTAGGTTGTAAAACTAACTTAGGATATTAAAATACTGATTAGAATAACTAGATAATATGTTCCACTCTTAGTGATCGACACTCTGCTTACCATTATATTCATATTGACCGGGTATACTGCTCGTTAAGTGTGTGTGTTATTGATAAGTCGGCTAAATATAAATTTAAAACTTGAGTAGGCATTAATACTGCTAAACCGAAATGACACATCACGCGCATCACCCTTCCCAAATCGTTTTGAGTAGGCTAGGAAAAAAAGAAGAAATGAGAGAGCGAAATGGGTTGGTTTTAAAAAGGGCTATCTCATCTGATCATGAGGGGATATCACAAAGGTCTTAAGGTATTGGTTTGCTAAATCGACATATTGACATCGTTGGTCCCTAAACTTTCCCAAAAACATCACCTAGACCCAAAACTTGAGAAAATCATCGCCGTGAGTCCAAAATTTAGGTTTTTGAGGCCGACTGCGTCCCTTGACCCGTTTGGTCTTGGTTAACGTCCTTTTTTAGTTATATATTCTAGGGCATAATATACAAGCACTTTTATGACTACACCTTAGTTAATCCAATGTAACCCAACAATGAACGTTAGGGACCAATCATGAATTTGACTATGCAACTTGAGCGTATCTTCCCAAATACGCTAATTAATTCTGCACACAAACCAATAAACTCACCCACCAAACCCATATATACACCATAATTACATAAACCCTTATAAAAAACCAAATCCAAACTCAAAAAATCTCATTTCTTGAAAATCAAAACCCAAATCCAAACTCTCATTTCCAAAACTCAAAAAACCGAATCAAATTCCAACAATACCATGTCGTTTGGAGCTAATGTTATCACTAACATGCCAGATTGTATTAGCAACATGCCAGATAACGTGATCACTAATATTATGAATCGTTTGCCAATAAAAGATGCGGTGAGGACCGATAGTTTAGCGAGAAACTGGAGGTTTAAGTGGACTTTTCTCACTGATGTCATAGTTGATGAGGATATTTTTTTTTTATTATTTAACAATAAGTTTGATGGGAGGCATGTAACTAGACTGCTACTTCAGCTCAAATGTTCCATAAGAAGGTTTGTCTTCTCCATAGAGCCCAAAACGTTGTTTGGACAAGATGACTTCAATTATGAAGAGATTCATGATTGGCTTTTGTTTTTAGCTTGGCAAGGAATTGAGGAGCTCACAATTAGAAACTGGTATGGTGAACTAGTTATGTTGCCAACTCAACTTTACTCTCGTATGGAGTTGAAACATCTGGAACTTCATTATTGTACTTTTCTTAGTTTGGTATCTTTCAGTAGTTTTCCAAATCTATTGAGCTTAGAATTGTTATCTGTCAATTTTCAAAGCGGACAATTTGGGAGTTTATTGCTCGTTGTCCCTTAGTTGAGTCTCTTAAAATGAATCGTGCTACTACAAATGAGAAGAAACTATTGGATATTGCAAAACTTGGGAATATGAAGAAGTTATATTTGTCATTCGGTGTTTGAAACCATGTCACGACAATCACAACTTCTAATATCTTTCACCTGAGAAGTCTTCCAAAACTTGAGACCATTACATTGGATTTTTAGGACTGCAAGGTAAGACCAATTTGAGTTTTACACTTCAAATTACAGAATGTTAAAGTAATCTCTAACACTTATGAAATGTAATCTTTAAAACTTACGAAAAGTCGACCTTTTGTAGTTGTTGGCAGAAGGTAGCTCCTGGATGAATGTCCCTGTGACATTTGTATCCCTCAAGACTCTTAATCTATTCAGAGTGGATTTTGGGAATAATGCAATGGTATCATTCATCATTCAAATGATTCGTGGATCTCCAAATTTGCAAATGCTAGAAACCAGAGTAAGTGGAATGAATATGTATCAAATACATCATCTTAAATTGCCATGGTTGTGCATCTCAACACTGTCTCATTTTGCAGGCTTCATTGGAAAGTGATCTACCTTTGGAAATTTATTTATTAGATTTAGGCAGCAACACAATGAGGTCTGGGCAGCTTGAGAGTGTAGTGTTTTGATCTTTTCCTAGATCAGCGAATGAATTAACTATAATAAAGTTCATACTTGCGTGTTCCCCTTTGCTGAATATACTTTATATCAGGGTCAGCGATTTAAGTGATGATGAGTCTGAAAATGTGAGGATGAATTGGGAGTTGGCTAGGAAGCTGTTGAAACTCCACCGAGCTTCCCTCACAACCTTAGTAGAATTCTTCTAGTGGTTGCAGTTTATGTATGGGTTGAATTCCCTATGAAAATTAATATTGTATAAACTATTTTGCTATTTCTGTATATGCTTTGCTTAAATTATGATTCTGCATATGTTGGTTGCCATTGTGGTAAATGGGAGTTTTGACTGCTTTGGAAAAAGGTTGTGTTTGACTAATGGATTTGCAAGTTTGACTTTAGAAAGTCAAACTTACAAATGCTAAAAAATATAAAAATACAAAAAGAATCATCCGTCACCTCTAGACCTATCTCGTCATACATCTTGACCTTTCCACAACTATTGCGAGACTATTCCCCTAGAGAACGATCAATCCCCCGGACTTACCTATACTACACTACAACGGTCAGGTACACTACCTAGAGGATTGTAAAACCTTTTGTGAGGTTCGCACCCCTCACATCATAGTCCCAAATGTGTTGTCACCAATGGCAGTCAAAGTTTTCTTAGCTGCCAGTCCCAACACTATATCCTGGTTAAATTTGAGTTTGTGAGGCTTATGAACTGGGACAGGAAGAGATAGGATAGGATTCTGAGCTGGGAGAGGCTCTGGAGGTTCAATGGCTTGGATAAGATCAACTTCCTCAACATCAGTACTGGCATCTCCAATTAGATATTCACAGCTTGAAGAATCTGGTTGTGGATAATACCAAGCAATCAATTGAGTGGGATTCTTGTACCAGCATTGCTTGAATGAGAACTGCTTGAATAAGAGGAAATGAGTATGACATCTGCACATTAGAAATGATAGATCAGTTTGATTGATGAAAATGTTAAGAATTATCACAATCAAAGAACAACATTTATAGATCAAATAACCTGTTACGATAAATGAAATCAGCAACTGATAGATCAAAATATAAATAAAAATACCTTTTTTGTTATCTGGCTTCATTTTTTTTGTCTGTGTTTCGAAGAGTTTTAGTTTTTGACTGATTATTAGGGTTTGAATGATTAATGTGTGTGTTTGTGTTTGATCGGTGTGGGTAAATATTTAATGGGGTGGGATTAATTATACAAAAGATAGAGTTGTCCAATTGAGAGACCAAGTATAAACAATCAATTTATTAATGGGTAGGAGTTTTAAGTATGACAACGACAATATAGACAAATTTAGGGACCAATTGTGAAAAACAATTTACTATTAGACCCCTTGACCGTCTATTCCCTTAGACGCTATTTACTTTTTTGCGCAAACCAATAAGCCCATACACAACCTTTTCCTCACACAATATGCTAAAACTTTTATTAGGTTGTTGATGATGGTTTGATCTAGTTCATGTTGTTCTTGTAGTCTACTCTAACTATGATGAAATATAAATCTAAGTTTTAGCATATAATCTTCTTGTAATGTGCTATTTGGTGTATTGTTTCTATCAACAAAAACAAACACCCCTTTATATTAGGAAACCCAAACATAGTGGTTATAATGTTATATGTGTTCAAAATGCAAAGGCTTTAACATTAAATCTTATTGTATTGATAATGGTGTGTTGTTTATCAAAAAAATTGTATGGTGTTAGTGTTGACAATGGGACTGAGCAACCCAATAGCACATATTGTAACTTCTTGATTTTTGACTTCCCTTAGTCAAACCTATTTAGCAAATGCCACCAATTGTAACTTCTTGATTTTTGACTTCCCTAAGTCAAACATATTTAGCAATGCACAACCAAACATTATCATTTATAATAACAACCCAATTTTATATTCAGAGTATGCCATTATTAAAATCAAGAGCTTTTTATTGATCGATTTCAGTTAACATATGTTTACCTTCCCTAAGTCAAACAATTTCACTTACAATATGTTTGACTTCCCTAAGTCAAACATATTTAGCAATGCCTAACGAAACACTAGTACTTACAATAACTAAACACACACTTAGCAAGAAACGCTACTTTCCGCATCATCCATTTCCTTCATTTCCTTCCTTTCCTTTAGATATATAAACACAGCTTCAAGTTTTGAAATCCTCATTTCCAAATCATCAACCTCTGGTAACCTGGTATCCGCAGCCTCTTGCTTCTCCTCAATAACACCCAAAAGCTTTTCATAGTAGTATTTTTGTTGCCTCAGCCAATTCAATCTTTTGTCTCAACTCCTTTGGTATCTTCCTGTACGAACCATATTCAACAATTGGTTCATCGCCAAATCCCTCAAGAACTAAACTAGAGAGAAAATAGTTATCTAAAACTTTTGTCCACTCCTCTTCATCAGAACCAATGTACAAAGCGTTCGCCTTAAAGTTTTGTGCCATTGTTAGTGATTAGGGTTGTGTCAAAATAGGGAGTGTTGCTGTTGAGTAGAGTTTTATCACAGAGGGAAACAATAAAAGGGAAACGGGTTGGGTTGGATTAACTAAGGTGTAGTCATAAAAGTGCTTGGTTTATTATTCCCTTGAATATATAACTAAAAATGGGCGTTGACCGAGAACAAACGAGTCAATGGATGCAATCGGCTTCAAAAACACAAGTTTTAGACTCACTGCGATGATTTTCTCAAGTTCTGGGCAGGCGATGCTTTTTGGCAAGTTTAGGGACCAACGGTATATTTTTGTCAAATATTTTTCTCATTTTTGTTTTTAAAATTAAAACAACAATAAGAAGCAAAACTCATCTAACCTTAGGTATGTACACTTTTAACAAAAGACCATCTTAGGCTTTTAACAAAAGTATAATAAAAGAAAAACAAGAAAAGTAAAAGACCCTTTTAGCAAAAGAAAAACCTTTACAAAACCACAAACCAAATGACAATAAACAAATCAATAAAAACTCATGGACTAGATCGAAATAAACATAAAATATATCGAAAGCCGTCCTATTATATATTGTCACTTGATTGTGTCTTGGTAAACTCAGACTGCAGCTGCTGCTATCAAAACATTTCATATTCTTGAATCTAAAGGTACAATCTTTTTCATCTTTTATACTTTTTTTATTTAATGAGTCCGTTGAAGATTTGATTTTTATTAATGGGTATGTTTTCTTTGTTGATTTTGATTGATGGGTATGTTAAAGATTTAAATTTAATTTTTCTTTAATGGGCATGTTAAAGATTTAATATTTCTTTAATGGGCATGTTAAATATTTGATTTTTAGTTACTTTTGATTGTTTTTTTTTTTTTTTTTTTTTTTTTTTTTGGTTGATGGGTATGTTAAAGATGTAGTTTTTATTAATGGGTATGTTAAAGAATTGATTTTGGTTAATGGGTATGTTAAAGATTTAGTTTTTATTAATTGGTATGTTAAAGAATTGATTTTGATTAATGGGTATGTTAGAGATTTAAAATTTATTTGATGGGCATGTTAAAGATGTAATTTAATTGATTTTTTTTTTTTTTTTTTGGTTGATGGGTATGTTAAAGAATTGATTTTGATTAATGGGTATTTTTTATTTTTTAATAATTTTGATTGATGGGGTGGTAGGTGGTAGCAGCAGAGATAAGAAATGGGCTCAGAGACAAAAGTTCTATCACTTGAAGAAGTGGCACAACATGATAAGAAAACTGATTGTTGGCTTATTATTTCTGGCAAGGTTAGTTACATCTTGTTTTTAAGAAATTTTAATGAATTGCTACTGATTAGATCTATGTGATATATGTGTTGTTTGAGGTTGTTTTGTTTGTGGTTCTTTTTGCTGATCGGAAATTTGATTATGTGATGAGAGGATTTGATGGTCTATGTGGTTTTGATTATGTAGTTGCTACAATACTAACTGAAACTAATCAAAGAACCAAAATAAAAATTTGGTTTCAATTCAAGTTGATTGAAAATACTTAACGTGTGGTAGGATCTAAGTTGTCCTTGAACACCTGAAACAAAATAGCCAAAGTTGTCGAGTGCTTACAGTCTCCTAGATTGTCTTGTTTAAAATATTAGATTGTTAATGTACTTATGGTTTAAGTGATTTTATTCTCAAAACACAGTATGTAGTTTTGAGAACCCAAACAGCTTATGGCTTACTAGTTGTTTTTGAGAAACCAATGTTTAGGAGCTTTTCTTAAAGAACTTTTGGCCGATAAGCTATTAAGCTAATAGGCTAAAAAGTTGTTGTTTAAGTAAGCTTGCTTAAACATCCTAAAGTGTTGGGGCTCAACACAAGCTTCTTTGACCTGTCTTATAAAGTGTCTTTATTTTTACTCCTATAGCTGTAAACTTTTAATAGTAGTTCTCAAGCATTTGACTTGGTAGTGTTTCTTGAAATAAAAAATAACAATTAAATTTGGTATTATAATGCATGCCCAAAATGTTTACTTTTGGTGAGAAAAACCTACTCCCGCCATTGTTAAGAGGTTATAGTTTGATCTCTCTCTGACCCCGTCTTATTATAATGAAAGGATGGTAAGGTTTAAACATGTGAATTCTTTGAGTCAATTTTATGTTTCAATTCTCGCCTGTACTTTTGCTAAAACATGTGAATTTCTGAATACACAAGACTTGAATCATTTCATTAATGAAAGATTTAAACAGCATAGCAAATTGGGTGAAAAGATCAAAAGAATCATGAAAAGATCATGAATGAAGTGGCCACGCCAACCTCCTGAAGAGGGAGGGCTTTACCTGGTTTGAGTATGTGTAGCGGTGGGTTCAAACCCTGTGGATTAGTTGGCCAAAAGGTCGGAAACCATGGTTTAGCCAAAAAAAAAGAAGATCATGAATGAAGGAAGAAGTTATTTCTGTAGACATTGACAGAACTAGCTTACCATGTGATCATTGTAACTATCTTATCTCTCTTTTGAAACAATGCGAACAAACTAACTTGCTTAGGTTACATAGGAGTTGAGGAACTCGGTAACAGATTTCAAAATGATATTTTTCTCTAGGGCCTAAATAATTAAATATAGCCAATAGATTGCTGCCATTATGTATATGAAGTAGATGATACCTTTGAGGTAACTAAAACATCGATTATCTAGAGTTGACAGTTAAAGTGAAGCTGTTCCTCTATGAGTTTTGTTTTAGTTTATAAAACAATGGTGATAAAATACATTATGAATCTATCTTTTTATATATATAGACTATAGTACTATGTCATGTTGGAGTTTCATTTTTTTTTTTAATACGTAAAGTGGATGTGTTGCATTTCAGTCATCGTGATTGGAAAAATTGCATTCACACATCTTCTAGCTGGCGAGTTCATGTGAGATCACCTAAAAACTTGAGACCCGTGGAACCAATATTGGCTGTTAGATCAAGAAATGGATTTTCAATATTGATTTTAATGACATGTAATTTTTTTAACTTTGTATAGTCATGTTAGAATGAAATTTCATGCATTTTAGTCACATGTGATTTAAAGCCTAATCAAATGTGATTTAGATGGTCTCAAGTTTTACAATGGTCTCGTATGAGTGTCCACCTTACAATAATATCCTATATCACTGATGTTTCACCTAGTTTCGAGTAGCCAGCTTTTCATCTTAATTTTAAACGAGGCTCCTTTCGAACCAGTTGGATTTGAACCCAAAAAGAACTTTAGGTAGGTAAAACCCAATAAAAAAGAATTAGGTGAGCCATCCTAGGGGCTAGGACTATGGGAGATAACTATGTGGTAGGTGCATATCATAAATTGCATTCAAGTAATGTGAGTATTTTCTTGTTGTTTCCATCAATGTTTTAGCACTATTGGTACCAAATCCGCTTAAATATTGATTCATAAGTCATACTAGCATTTATTTAAACGCTTACAACGCTAACCTCTATTGGCTCTATTGGTGAATGCAACATTTTGACTAGGACATGAGCATGATCGATGTTTTGCTGTATGACTATCTTTGATGTTGTAATTAACATGTAGAAGTTTATTGGACCAAACAAGATAAATCGAACACCTTTAATCAACCTTTTTTATGCTCAAATTGATTATGTGTATTGTTTACGTGTCTTGTAGGTGTACGATATTACACCGTTTCTAGATGATCATCCTGGAGGTGATGAAGTCCTCATCTTAGCCACCAGTAAGACCACCACCAAACATTCCTTCATTCTTGTTTAATATCGTCACCCACAAACACTGTTCATTAAACTATTATTATTTCTGTAGAGAAAGACGCAACAGAGGATTTCGAAGATGTAGGCCACAGCCAGAATGCAAGAGACATGTTGAAAGATTACTATGTTGGTGATATTGATGTCAACACTTTGCCAACAAAAGGAGGATCATACAAGCCACCTTCAAGCTCTGGTTCTGGATCAAAACCAGCTTCTGAAGGCTCATCCAACACCGCACTCATGGTGGTTCTACCTATACTCATACTGGCATTGGCATATGCTCTCTATTATTATGCCAACAAAGCATAAGTATTTCAAAACTATATTATATGTATGAATGGTGGTAGTTTGTAATTGTGTAGCCTGGGGGACTCTCTCGCTAGCTGCCTATAGAACATTTTGTGGAATTGAATGTTACTCGTCCATTTATGTTTCTGTTGGTCGATTATTGTGAACCTATGACGAAGGTTTTGTTGTTTATTGCTTGGTTTATTGTTTCTCTGTTATAATGTTTCAACACCCTCTTATCATAATTGATGATAAAATGGCCATGATAGTAAATAGCGTGCAGCCGCATCTATAATGTATTTAAGAAATTAGTGCTAAGGTCATGTTTTGCTTTTCTAACCACTTGTAGAGTCGCAAAATTATGGAAATAACTGTGTTTGATTTTTAGTGAATTGCTTTTATTTCTATCATAATTGATGAAATATATAAGAAGTTTAGAACATTGTTGTAGTAGGTGTTTATTTAAGGGTTATTAGCACGAAAAGAAAACTTGTCACTTTTTGTCATTGTGTGTAGCGTATTTTTTTCCTAACTTGACACCAACCTTTTAATTCGTGCTATTGTGTGTATCCAGTTTGGCATCGTTAGTCTTTTATACTAACAATTTGTTAGTATAAAGGACTAACGATGCCAAACTGGATACATATAATGGCACGAATTCAAAAGGTTGGTGTTAAGTTGGGAAAAAAAAGTACGCTACACACAATAAAAAAAAGTGGCAAGTATGATGACTTTTCATGCTAATAACCCTTTCTTTAATCCAATATGCTTAAAAACATTTATATATATTTTTGGTTCAAATTAATGAATTGTAAACCATTTTCAAAGACTGTAAAGAATTCGCTATAGATCTCTAACAGATGTTCACCACATACCTAGTCAAAATGGTAAAGCCTAACAGAGACCGAATCAGAACTTAAATGCTTGGTGTACTTCTCAGTTTATAATATAGCAATCAGTTCTAAGTTCCGATCTGTTTCCTGAATGGTCTAGTCCATATCTGATTGTATTTTCATTGACTTCAATAAAAAAAAAAAAAAAAAAAAAAAAAAAAAAAAAAAAAAACATCGTTTAGACAATGATACTTGAATCAATAGCACAAAAGTCAAAGATTATTGATAAATGTCTAAATCTAGCGTTCATGGTTGATCCGAACCAGGTATCAAGTGGTTAAGACATCACCTATGTTCTCTAAACCAAACTTTTAAGCTAGCATCTACGTTTTCAGCCTTTGG